>VDFB02039202.1:0-91422 GCA_007258455.2 Sequoia sempervirens
AACTAATGATGTTGTAATAATCCTCCCCAAGTTGATCCTCTCATCCCAATCATCATACTTAATGTTTTGGTACTTGCATCATGTTTATTATATTATGTGCTCCTCAACACTATGTAAATTAGAACTCTTAATAAACATGTTTTTTAAGAGGAAGCATTTTCTCTTTCTATTACCATAACGATTATTCTTGTTTTTGTAACTTGGTATTTCTACTTGTAGATTTTCAACTTTTTATTATGTAAATCATTCTTTGATACCCAAGTAGTTTGAAGCCCCTTTTAAGATGAAGAAAATATAGATTTATCATTTGTAATCCTCATCCTTCCTTGCTACATGAGTAATTTTTTTTATGAAAACCATGTTTAGGAATGAAAATATCCAATCCCTTATGCTTCTGAACTAAAGTTTGCAATGCTTATGGTTCTTTTGGCCTTATAGATTCTTGAATCATTTTATAATATAAAACCTACATATAACCTCCTTTGGCTCTAATAATTGTAAACCCTTTATGAATTCTAAATTGTTGCATCTTGTCTTGATTTTCCCACCATTGTTATTCCTTTTGAAATTTTTACAAATTAGGCAAAGAATCCTTGCACTTATATAGAGGATCCTTGGTATGTTCTTAAAATTATTTAAGGTTAATTAATCTAAAATAAAGGCATATCAGTTCTTGAACATATTTGATACCTTGATGGTATGACATAGATGATGTTGCTTGATATTGCTTTATCCATGGATACCCAAGTAAAATATGAGATACATCTAAAGAAGAAATAATATGACATAGAATAAGAACTTCCCTCATCTTTTAGACCAAAAAATTAAGGTAAAATAATGTATCCTATAGTTCAATCAACATATCATTAGTCAATTTAAAACCCTCAAATATGCATATGCTTGTTGATAAAATGATGATAAAACAAAAATTATTCAATGCATACATTTTATTGGTAAGTAAGATCAATAAACACACCCTTACATGGTTCCTGATCCACACAAAACCAAAGGACCATTATAATTATTTGGTAATATCTCACAATGTGAAAAAGGTGTCAAAAAAATTAGCATACCTAAACCGTAAATTGACTTGTCATAAAGTGGGTGGGTAGCTTAGTGGTGGAGATTTTCATCCTAACTAGTTCATGGAAATTTCAACATGGTATTAGAGCCAAGCTAGGTGCATTTGACACCTATGTTGTGGATCAAGGGAGTGTGTTGGAGAAATGATACACACCTAAGCCATAAAAGGACTCATCACAATGTGAGCCATTAGCTCAATAGTAGAGCATCCTAACACCAAATGGGAGGTCCTAAGTTTGAATACTGGTTAGTCCATAGAAATTTCTATAAAATTCAATCACTAGTACATAAGAAGAAGAATAAGTACCCTTATAATTTTTATTAATACCAACAAATCATTCCTCACATGTAGGTGAATCAATGATTTCAAGCTCGTCAACATGTATATGTACCTCAATCTCATGACCCTCATATAAAACCATTTTATTAGATTTATTTAGTGTAAAATATTTAAATTTTCATTAGGAGGAACAATTGAAGGATTGACCCCAATATTAACCCCCTCAACCTAATTTTTTTTTATCAATCAAATCCTTAATCAATTATTCCTTAATCCCATAAAATGTTGAGTATAATTACAATTAACTCTACAATTTAATAACAAAATTCTTTCTCATTATATCTTTTGGGAATAACCTTAGATTTATCTAATGGCCTAATAGGAGGAAGTGTAATCATGTTTGCACTAAGTAAATTTTGAAGCACATTTTACAAAGGAAAAAGTTGGAGGCTTTAGAGTCATAATATTAGAAACATTTATAATGTATAGTTTGTACAATGGTCATTTCCATTATTTTTTACTATCCTTTTGGAAATAATTTTTCTTTTCAAATTTACAAGGGTAGGATGATGTAGATGAAGCATTAGAAGATCCATAATTAAGTGTGGTAGCCTCTAACAACTTTAGTTCTTAACATTCATCTCACTTGCACATGCAAATGTTAAGAATGTATATACTTTGTAGATCCTTGTTTACAGTCAAAAAATCTAAAATAATAAACTTCAATCCAACATTCCCAATATTTGCATTGACCAATTTCAATATTAAAAAATAGACCCAAATGGAAGATAATACAATCATTTAATAGCATAATATTTTAAATTTCATGGGAAGAACTTAGCCAATAACTTATCATCATACAAAAAATCCAAATATGTAGCACTAAAGAACCTTGAATGTGTCATGGGATCTCCTTTAACATTGTGCATCTCAAATCTAGGATCCAAAAATCCAACAAAAAATGGATATGTAAAATTTTCAATAGAAATTGAATTGTGTTTGATTTTTATATGTATGTCTTTTTTTGTTTCCATTAGGTAAAGGAATCAACATTACTTTTCATCAACAAGCCTTTAAACATTAATGTCAAGGGTAGATAGAGGCACACTAGGATTAAGGACATGAATGAAAGTGGCAAGATGAGAAATGGAAGGTGGTGTATAAATTTTTCGTGACATAATAAATGAGTGTGGAGTGACAAAGACTTGCGTAGGAATATCACAGTGAGGGGAACATGGGAAGTGTAAAAAAAACTAATGAGAACTAATGTGGAGACAAGAGACTATGTGCATCATAATAAGTAAGCATGAGATGAGATCTAGGAAAAAGGAGAGGATAAATTTGGGGAGATTTGGTGGAAGGAGAGATAAATTGCATAAGATAGATAGGAGTAAAACAATAAGGAGGAATACATGAAGAAGAAGCTTGGGATGGAGGAAAATGGCACATCACTCAAAGGGATTGTTGAGCTTATCCTTTTACCTATTTAACTTTAAGTACTTTCTTTCCACATGGCTTATTAATCAACATAGTATATGAAGGAGATCAATCATTGTACCAGGATTAATATTACTAGCCAAATTTGCAAGATCCAAAGAAAGGTTGTGTGCATCAAAGCTATATCTTGATTACCATTTTCTCAACAAGGGCCTCATGGTCAAATGATTCTTCTCCATTATGATAAATTTAGTATCATGCATATTCCCAATCATACCAATTTTAGCTTGATTCACAACCATGGTGGGATTGAACTATGACTTCTTACTAGGAAAAGAGGATGATTTTGGTATTAGAAGGAAATAAGGATCGAACAATGTTTAGATTTGATTAAGAAATTAGACAATGAGAAAGCACTTAAATCTAAAAACTAAATAAGATTCAAGAAAACCTTTATGGCCAAATCGTAGGACATACCAAATTAAATGGCTTTGCCAAAATGAAAAGAAAATAATTTCTTTAGAGTTTTCTTTTCTAATTAGCTAGGATAAATAAATACAATAAGTAAACACACAAATTACCTTCGAACATACAATTGAATTTAAAAATACTAGACAAGCACACTATAGAATTGACAAAGAGGGTTAGGGTTTTTAGCTTCATTTGTTATATGGAGATATTTTATTGTAATGTACATAATCAATGATATGATTCTTGATTTTTTATAAGATTTAATATTATGACACCTTAACAAACCAAGATATGACTTTCATGGTTCACTCCTACATGTATGGAATTTACATTTTCATCTACAAGTTTGACCCTAAATTTGTAGTTTTAAAATTATTTTGTGACCTTGACCCCTACACTTCTAGTCTTTAGGAATTTATTTATCTCCATTTCTTAGACTATGTTGAGAGCCATTATAATGTTTTTTTGCACTAACTTTGGGAGGAAACCCATTTTTCCTTACTCAAACCCTTGGATTAATTTTAAAAAATTGAACAAGTTAAAATACATGCCAAATATAAATGCAAGTGCCTAGGTATTTTATCCTTGTAATCTTAAAAGTTGATGTAATACTCTAATGATCAAATCATATGTTGATCTATGATACATATGGATTGATATCTAAATGAATTAGAAAATTTTCTTTTATATAACAATGTAGCTCTAAAATTTTAATATTTCATGCTCAAATTGTTGAGAAATAACTAATTGGAAGTATTTCAATTTGGGACCATTTTTAAATTTGGATATATAAATGTGTGTGCCAAAGAAACAAAATGAAAAGAATAACATTTGGATCTATATCCTTGATATGTTTGAAGCTAAGTCTAATCTAGGCTCAAGTTAATGGCTAAAATTTTGCAAATAAAAATGCAACTTGGTTTGTCTAGTACATATGTGTTTAGTTTATATGTTGTGTTATTAGTTGGATGATAGTTAAGGTGTCCACTACAAAATGGTAGATGATGGGGAGGTGATGTTGGAGCATTTTGACACTTGAAATAATGTTGTAGATGCATTGAAAAATCCAATCAACATAAAGAAGTTCAAGGGGTGTAGTTTTAAGTTATAGACCTCTCATCCCCTAGCAGATAGTTGATAGTTTTGATATTCATTTTTCTCTTGAAAGGTGTTTAACAAGACAAAAATATATGCAAAACGGGGAAGCAAAATACTATATTGAAAATGCTTTAAAAACTTTCAAACAAATGCAATTTGAATTCAACAAATTTTAAAAAAATTGCATATAGGGTTTCGAAATTAAACAAATAAATGCATTTTGAACTCTAAAAAAATTGAATTTTAAATACCTAGTGCTCAATAGTGCTCAATATGCAAACTGGAATGATGAACTTTGAAGAGACGAACGGAAATTTGCTTTTGCCAGAAAGAAAAACCTTGTTTGGTCGCCGTCACGGTCTCTGTTCACCGCACACACCAGGGACAGTGACTGGTAAAAGAACAAAGTAAAAGTGACAGGTTAAAATGAAACAATTTTTTGCTTTTGTCATATTAAGGGGGTTCGGTCGAACCATGTTCAACCAAACCTATTTAAATGTGTTTTTTTATTTAGGTTTTCTTTGGTTCAGTCGAACCATGGGTTCGGCTGAACCCATTCAATATGGTGAAAGAAAAAAATGTGAAATTTCCTTCCTCTCATAAAGTGTAAACCACTATTCTAAAGCCACCGCATGAACATAAAATTTTTTATGTGGAAAACCCATAAAGGAAAAAACCATGATGAGGATTAGCTCACAATATTTTATAACTGGTCATAATATATTATTGAATAGCTCACTACCTTTTGGGCTCATTTTCTAGAGGACTCACTGTCTAAAGAATAAGAGAAAATAGAAAAGAGGAGTGGATCACTATCAATATTTGATCTGCTAATAATGCATCTACAATATGTAGGAGATATAGTTCCACTGGAGCTCAATATACTAAATCAACACACTTCATACTACACAACTTCCACACTTTTCTCTACTATACATTCACATCACATTCACACTACATATTCATTTAATGCTCTTGAATGAGAGGAATTTGAGTAATTATTACATGATTAAAATGTATGAGTCAAATACCTTTAAATACAAGAACATAGCATAAACTTGTGCCAAAAGTGTTGACCAAATTTAAGATTTGAAGTCTGAAAATGAAAGGGACATGTTTGTTAGAATTAAAGTGCCAATGACCTTGTGAATCTACATATATAATGGGTCTCCAAAGCTCTTGGAAAGTGTACATGGATTCCCTTAGGGTAATTGGAGAAAACATTTACATTTAATATTCCCCTAGAATCTTGAGACATTACTTTCCATATGCATTCATAAGGTAGGTGAAGCACTATGGTGGTGGTTACATTTGACTTTGGACTCACTAAATTTTATTTTTCAATTCTATGCACTAGGTTTGAGCAAAAAATCTTATCATAATGGAAGTGTTCCACACATGTTATCATCTCCAAAATGGATTAGTACACTTAATGATGCAAACAAATGGGGATTTATGAGTCAAATATTTATTTGTGGTTATATATTTTGTTTGACTATACATTGATTGTTTCCTATGGGTATGTGCAGGATCATGATGGGCCAAAAAGTGGCGATATGATGGGTATTTGTAGGGCATGTGGTTGATGACTTTATTTTTACCCAAAATTGATGAAACGAAAAGGGTTTCTAAAGGATATTCTTAGCTTTCCACCAATATAAATTATGCTTTACTTTGAATTTAATAAATAGTTATTATTCATTTTCTATTTGAATTACGACTAAAGTCCTGATTGATAGGCTGATTGAAAAAAACTCTATAGCTTTCAAACGATATCACATTTTTTGAATCTGAAACATGCGTCACATTCTATGCTTCGCTTACTATAGGATTAAAAAAAAAATGAATTTCATGAAGTTTTGATCAAGTTAAGGTGGTCAAACATACAAGTTTTTATATTTTTTAAAAGTTGTAATAAAAAATTCATAATTAATTATTTACTATGCATCACATCTGAACATGATTCCTCTACTTATATCTAAAATTCTATAAAAAAATATTATCATTTTATTGTGGTTAGGGTGGTCAGACAGACACCTACTTCTTATTTTTCCATGAAATTTAAGTACTACTACATTGAAATTTCAAATTTTCACCAAATAGATTTTAAAAAAAAAAAAAAACCTAGTAGTTTGGAATATACATTCAATTTTCTATAGATTCTATTCTTACATATTTTTGAAATAATATAGATAAATTATTCAAATTTTTACATCAAGTTGCCTAATTCTGATTTTTCTGAATTTTTTTACACTTCAAGTCCTATTTTTTCCATGATGATCCTACACATACCCCTATGCGATGTCCATGTGAAGTCATTGATCATGTTTAGTATTCTCATAATCTTTCCAAGATGGGTGTGGGATGTGGGGTTTTTGTATGATACCATGGTTTTGGTAGTCATTACTTTTGTCAAAATAATTATGGGTTTTCCTCTCTTTTCCTATACATTGTATGTGTGAGATAGTATTTTTATAAATACATTTATTATGTTCACATGTGATACCAAAAAAATTCCCAAGTGTAAATTAAAGTGTGTTAATATTGTATCTTTTTTGTTTATAACTGATACATACATTTCCCCTTTCTTTGGTAGATTTTTTCTTGAAAGGGTTTCTCCAAAATATTTTTTTGTTATTTTTTTTTATTAGAGGTAAAAAAAAAGGTTTTGAAGGTGCCCAGAGCCCTTTACATTAGAAATCAACTGAAAAAAAGATAACAACATTAAGCCAAAACATAGCCCAACAACAGTGACCCATCATCAAAAAAATAGCCAAAAAGGAGGACCAACCAATAGCACTACATGCTTTTCAAAATATATGTCACCTCCACGTCGCAATATATAGCTTTCTGTGCATCTTCAAAAACATCAAAAATATCCTTCCCAAATGCCCCACCCTAAGATTTAGTTTTGTTCCTAGTCCTAGCTCCAGGACCATACATATTTACCTCTGAAATCAAAATAATACCTTTCTCCTCACCCTTCCCAGCAACAACATCCTCCCCCATCTGCTTACCAACAACAAAAACCTCAACATCACGGGCATTATCTTTTCACTTCTTAGCACTAACCACAAGAGAAGTAACATCAGTAGACTCATATTTTCCAGCAATGTTATGACCCTCCCCTCCTCTCATCACAGAACCCCAAATTTTCCCCATTTGATCCTCAAGAATGAGGATTATTCCTTCCATATTCTACTTCATTTTGAGGGTTTCCTCTACAATAGTGTCTGCCACATTATTTAAGGAGTCAAACAACTCATCTATCTGATTCTGAACAAAGGACCCCTCAACCTTATTAACCATTCCCCTTACTCTAACATTCATTTTATTGATTTCATGGAAAAACCATTTAAAAAGCTTAAGCAAAACAATGGACCCCTCATGTGTAGTTCCAAGCACATCAGAAAAATCATCTCTATCAATATTGAAAACCCCTTTTCCCAGGGCATCCTCCTCCTCAGAGGAGCTAATCCTATCTTTATCAGCAAGGGGTCCTTACCTTTTTCCATAGTACATGGAGACTTAAGTTTTCAGATGGAGCTCATAATTTCCTCTGCCACCACCTTTCTCTTCTTAATCCTCTCCAAGTCCACACCTTGGGTCTCCAAAGCAAAAGAATCATCCCCATGCTTATCTTTCACCTACATAACTAGCCTGACACTCAAGGAATCATCAGCAAAGAGGCGTCCTACAATTGTGAGAGGATGGCCCTACTCTCGAATTTGGCTCGTAGATTGAAAAACCCTTTTCTTCCCACTCACTTCCCCCAAATCCTTCTTCTTGGAAGCTGGGGGCGGCGAGGAAGCCTCCCTATACAGGTCATTCTTCACCTTTGGACCCCTACTCGACACAACAATAGTAGCTTCTTCACTACAAGTTAAATAACCTCCACTAGCACAAGCTTCCCCTTTTTTCTTCTTTCCCATGGGAGGGAAATGTGGACCTCCTTCTAGAGAAGTGAGAATCAAGAACAAATTCCACATCCTCCTCTGACTCATCCTCTTTTTCCAAAATCAATTTCCTTTTATTGACCTTTTTGTTGAAGGGTTCATCTTCGGAGGCTGTATCATACCCTTTATCATGTTTGGGTTGTTTACCCTTCGGGGTGACCATAGGTTTGAGAACCTCAAAAGTCTTTGCATAATCAAAGATAAGGAGAATTAACCCAACATGCAATACGGAATTTTTTAGGTTCTTCTTGTGATCATTGATACCCAAGTCAAGAGACATAAGAAGATAAAATGGGAAAGAAACCCTCTTCTTATGTCAGAAGTGGTTAAGTAGAATGAACTGATATGCTTTCATCACTAAAAAATGGCCTTCCAAGGTAATGTAGCACATTAATTCCTCCACTACATCTGCCCATAAAGCCTTAAGGGAACTTCACTGATATTTTCCACTCTTAGTAGTCTTTAAATCTTTCTCTTCATTATCTTTGAAAAAAAAATTCTTTGCAATATGTGCCTCCTTTTTGTCCCTAAAGACTTTCATTCTGATCATAGCCAAGCCAATAATACCAGTAATGAATTCTTCACTAACCTCAGACTTAGTCCCATAAAACTTCAGCACTTTGTCATTCCATCCTTTAACAAAAAGGTCCATTACCTAGGGATCATTTCCATGAAGTTTTTCCAAATAGGGTGTTAACCCTCCCTTCACCAGTACCTTCCAGGCCTCCTTCCTTTCCCTCACAGCATCACAAGATTTGGGTTCGACACGATTTCTATCACCACCCATCTTTCCACAATTAGCAACAGAAACTAGCTTATAGACACCAAACACAAAACAGAGAAGGCTCTGGAAAACAATGCCAAAACTACCCAAAATCTGTGTGAGGCTAGAGTTGGGACAAGAGATAGTAAAGACCAAATTTTTATGTTTCCTATGACACCCAGCTCCCATATGAATTGCTTGATTCAAATCTTACACACCACCAACCATAATGAGACGTTAATCCAATTGAAATCAACACTCATTATTCATAGTAGCAATAGCCTCTATAGGAAGAGGGTCATTCAAACCCCACTCCATAAAATCTTTGACACCAATGTTAGTGAAAATATCTAGTAGCCCATTACCTTCTCTTAAGAAATGTGAAATATAAAACTCATCAAAAGACTTCAAAATATCTATCGAATCCCTTATCAAGGACTCAATAGTCCAAGAGGGAGGAGTGCAATTTTTCAAATTGTTTATGATATTCAGAGAATCCCCCTCCAGCCAAAATTTTCTATATCCTTTGGTTTGAGCCAATTTGAGACTATGATAGGTTGCAGCCGCTTCTACATATTGGTTTGTCTAGGTTCCCAAGGGAGTGCCACAACATAAATGAACCTACCATTTGAGTTTCTAATCACTCCCCCACAACTAGCAAGTCCTAGATTTCCTTTAGCAACCCCATCAAAGTTAATCTTCACCCAACCTTACGGAGGATCTTTCCAAACAACATCTTCTCTAGAATTTTATCCTTTAGTAACCAAGAGGGAAATATTACAAGACAACTTCCACTTTTGAGAAATAGAGATATCATAGGGGCTAAGATTTATTTTCAAACCATTGTGAAAATTTTCCCAGCCTAAAAGTTTTCTTTAATGGCAACGCAAATTTTGTAAGCCACAGAGTTAGCAAGGAGGGACGAATTCCTAAAGATTTTGTTGTTTCATTCAAGCCAGACTCCCCAAGAAATATGAGGAAGAGAGAGAGAGACCATAATAATTGAAGAGGAGGATTGGATGAAGGGCCAATCCATTGATACCATGGCTCTTTAATAGAACTAAGGAACACCCAACTTAAGTTCCATAGAGATAGCACATGGGCCCAAACCATTCTAACAAAAATACTCCCAATTAGCAAATGACAAGCATATTCAGCCTCTTCTTCACATAGAAAACACCTATTAGGAATCACAAAACCTCCTTTTACCAAGTTGTTAGTAGTTAATATTTTATTCTAGCAGAAGAGCCAAAAGAAAATTTTGACCTTAGAAATCAATTTAGAGGACCACACAGAATCCCAAAACGGAGTTGACCCAACAAAGGAGTCATTAGAATGAAAAGCTGAAGCCATAGATTAAATTCCATTAGAAGAAGGCTCCAAAAAAAACTTATCAGGAGAAGGGGAAGAGGGAATATGTACCAAAGATATAGCCTTATACACAATCTCAAAAACAAGGTCAACCTCATGCAGCTTCTTCCAACAACCTCCCTCAATATAGTCAATAACCCATCTGCCAAACTATCACACACAAAGATCAATGAAAGGTTGATCCCATGGCTCATCTTTGAGGGGCATATTTCCAAACCAATTATCATCCCAGAACAAGATATCTCTACCATCCCCTAGTTGCCAAAAGATACCCTTGGCCACAAGACTACGAGCCTTAACAATGCAATTCCAAAGAGTAGAACTAGATGGGGGATTAAAGTCTTGAGAAAAGAACCCCCTTATACCATCAGCCTCATGTGATTATTTGCTCCAAGCAATTTTTTCCCATTCACTCTTGGCCAACAACAAGTTCCAAATTTTCTTTCCAAGGAGGGAAATATTAAAAGCTCTGATTTTATGGATCCCTAACCCACTAGCCTTCTTAGGTCTCCAAACATCATCCCAAGAAACCAAGTGAATCCTTCTCTTGTCCTCCACCCTAGACCAAAGGGAAATTTTTTGAATATTTTCCAAAGTATCCATAAACTTCCTAGGCATGTGAATAAGACTAAGAGCATAAACATGAAGATTCTGAAATGTAGATTTAATTAGTTGATCTTTCCTAGCCTGCCTCAATAGAGCACCCTTCCAACCAGCCAATTTAGAGTTTTTCAATCATACCCCTCCAAAAAGAATCAGGAACTTTGGAGCACACGCATAGGCCTAAGTAAGAAGTAGGAAGTTCCCCAATCTGACACTACAGAATTCTAGCAATTTTAGTCTATCTATGGATTGGAGTGTTAAAAAAGAAAAGAACACTCTTAGGAAAGCTAACCTTCTACCCTGAAGCAACTTCATACCTCTATAAGATCGACTTGAAAACCTTAGCCTCCTTAATCAATGACTACCCAAGTGTAAGAGAATCATCCACAAACTATTGATGTGAGCAAATAAGGTTACTAGAAGAAGGGGAAAGTCCAGACATAACCCCATAATTGATAGATCTCTAAATGAGACAACCCAAGGATTCCACCATTATAATAAATAGAAATAGATAAATAGGATCCCCTTGCCACAAACCTCTCGAATAGTCAAAAAGAGGAGATGAGGACCCATTAACAAGAACAAAGAATCTCAGAGTAGAGATAAGTTGAAGCATAAGGGCCACCCCTTTCTCCCCAACGCCAAAAGTAGTTAAAATCTTTGACAGAAACCCCTAGTCAACTCTATCATAAGCTTTAAGTAAGTTAAGTTTCATAATACAATTAGCTTTCTTATTAACAGACAGAGAGTGGATATTCTCATGAATAGAAATAATAGAATCTAGGATTTTCCTCCTAGCCACAAACCCATTTTTATAAGGCGAGATGATAAGAGGAAAAATTATTTACAAGTGGACCGCTAGAACCTTGGAAAAAATCTTATAAACCAAGTTACATAAGCTGATAGGATGAAACTCATCAAGAGAAGAAGCACCGGGATTCTTAGGGACCAAGAAAATAAAAGAGGAGTTCAATTCCTTGAGAAGGGATCTAGACCTAAAAAACTCCTTAGTAGCCACAACATCTTTAGCAATAATTTCCCAAAAGGCTTGAAAGAAGAACATCGGGAAACCATTTGGGCCTGGTGCCTTATTACCTTCAAAAGAAAAAACAACACTCTGAACTTCATCCACCGAGGGAATGCAAACCAACTGTCTATTCATAACATCATCCACAATCTAAGGGATATCCCTTAAGAGATCCTCTTGACAGTCCAAATCAAGCTCACCCTCCATCAATTACAGCTGAGAGAAGCAAGAGGAAGCAACAAGCTACAAATCAACATCCTTTTCCAACACTTTATTATTGAAGTTGATCAAGTTAATTCAGTTATTAGCTCTGTGTTTTAGAGTAGAAAGGTGAAAAAACTTAGTATTCTTGTCCCCACTTTTAAGCCACATTATCCAAAATGTTGTTTCCAGAATTCCTCCTCCTTCGCTACAATGTTGTGCAATCTGGAAAGTAAGATATTTTCCTTCTGCATCAAATCCTGATCATACCTGAACACTTGGATCAAGTGTTGCACATCCTGAAGTTCCTTTGTCACCCTCTTTTTCCATAAAAATATGACCAAAGGAGGTGTGATTCCACTTTCTAACATTATCCTTAACATTGGCAAGCTTTTTAGCAACTCTAAACATAGCCGATCCATCCACATGGATGTTCCACCACTCATTAATCAAATTCCCCAGGTCAGGGTGACATGTCCACATTTTTTCAAATCTAAACAAAAAAAATTTCTTTCCCCCCAACAAATCCACTGATAAAGCCAGAGGGAAGTGATCAAATCCCAATCTAGTTAGTGCAGAAAGCAAGCAAGAATAATGAACCAACCACTCAAGGGAGATGAGAGCATGATCAAGCTTAACCTAGATCAGGGCATTCCCCACTCTCATGTTCGAACAAGTAAAAGATGCACCTTTTAGGTCCAAATCAAGGAGAGCAAAATCATTAATGAGACTCATAAGATCATATCTGCTCTCATCCACCATTTTCAAACCACCCAACTTTTTAGCATCATGCAAAGGATTGTTAAAGTCTCTCATAACCAGCCAATTCTCAATATGGTTCACAACTTTAAAAGAGGATGAATTATCCCATAGTCTTTTACTAGCACTCTTACAATTCAAAGCATAAATATTAGACAAAGTCCAAGAGAATCTATCATGCAAGTGAGTAAAGGAAGTAGCCACATGATTACAATCTTTAAAAAACTCAACTCCCTGGATCACTCTAAAATTCCAAAAAGTAACAATCCCTCCTGAAGCCCCAACTGCATCAAAACAATGCATACCACAATCCTTAAAGAGCTTATTCTTCAACCTAGACAACTTATCCAATCCCATTTTAGTTTCTTGAATTAACACAATATCAGGGCGATGATCTCTTACCAAATTAGCAAGATCATGCTTGTGAGGGTGATTCAATCCCCTCATATTCCAGGAGATGATCTTCATAATAACTTATTAGATGTTCTCTTTGAGCACATATCCAATAGGGTTCTCTGTGTCCCATCAACAATGTCCATTCGGCTCTCCTTTTCCCTAGTAATGTTAGCATGAGACTTACCTCTTTCACGCGGCTCAGATCCACAATCTGACCTTTTTTGGTTCCTTTTCACTACTCCCAGAGATGGAGAATTTTTTTTCCTATTGCGCCCATGAACTTGAATGTATGGAGGATTATCCAGATCCTCCTATTCCCCAAAATCCTTAGATTCAAGCATTACCTCCAATCCCTTATCCTTCAAACCATCTTCATGCACCACCCCTAAGGGCGGAGATCTAACCTCATCACAAACAAAGACCTTATCACCTGAGCAGCCTCCAACCTAACTACTTCCATAGATACCACCGAATCACTAGTAGGGGGAGACTTAACCTCTACACCCTAACCCAAAGCCTTGTTCTCTTTTCCCAAAATCTCTTGGCCTTCTAGGATATCATCCTTATCCTCCAATACAAGGTCCTTTTCAATAGTTTCAACCTCCACATTCTTGCATAGAGTTGAATCCCCTTTCTCCACAGGCTCCACCACTTGTTCTGGGTCTTCCTCCTTCTCTCTCCATTGCTTAGTCATCTGCCTAGGCACCTTGAGAGGACACTTTTTGTCCCAATGGCCAACTTTTTTACAATGGAAGAAAGCAAAGGGATTTGATTCAAATTCAACTGCTTGCTCCCAAACCCCAAATTTAGAGTTTATTTTTATGGCAAATGGAAGATCAGCTGATTGCTCCACATTTACATAGAATCTGGCATAAACCAACCTCTTCCTAAAGGTCATCATCTAGTCAATTGATATCAGACAACCGAAGGTGCTTGCTATCTCTTTGAGCACTTCCTCATCCCATAATTCCATTGAGAGGCATGGAAGATGAACACAATCTAGAGCAGCCGAGAAAGAGCACAAGTTTCGGTTGAAGCCTGGTTCCCACTTTTTAAGCATCAGAGATGACCTTCCAATAAACCATGGGCCACCATTCAACACCAAAACCAAATCATCTTCACAGTTAAAGGTGAAAGAAAAGAAACCTTTGGCCATAGCCGAAACATCAATCTATCCCTTAGGTTTCCATCAATTTAAAGCAAACTTGCGCACCAACTCAAAATGAGGTCGAGGACCAACAAATTTAACCAACAGATCCATATCCATATTGGACATACTATTTTCAACAATACAATCTGGAACAAAAATAAAGAACTCTCCATTTTTCACATTAGCTGTAAATGGCACCGAAGGAGGAGTACTCTTACCTTTAGGCTTCACTCCAAATAGATTCTTCCACTTAAGAGCAGAGCTCGATAGGAATTCAAACTTGGTCTTATCAAACCCAAGGCCAGCTGCATCAAAAGTCCCATCACTACCACCAAAAGACAGGTCTGGCCCCGACTTTGCAGACCCAGGAATCTCCTTTTCAGAGGACACCGGGGAATTCGTAGGACACACAACCACTGATGCCCCTTTCTTAGCAGAACAAACATTAACTACTAAAGGGGACCCACAATGCTTACCTATCGTAAAGGACCTTCCTGACATCACCCTCCCATCAACAAACTGTCTACCATTAATGCATGTAGCATTATCAAGAAATCCTGCCTTTTCAAAATTTGAAAATCCACCACCGCCATTGCCACCACCCGAGGAGCTCTGTATCCTACTCTTTGGTGTAACCTTCTTGTTATAGATTGAAATCAAAGTTTTTTTTTTTGTTATTTGTTGAAAATTCATGGTTTTTAATTTTATATTATATTTATTAATTAATGTTTCCACACATAATATTTTATGGCAATTCAATGTTTAAGAAAAATATTTTAGATTTGTATAGTTTGGATTTTTTTTTTGAAATGGAGGGGTAAAAATTTATTAGATTAAAAAATAATAAGTACAAATCTCAAAATTATAACCCCATCCAGGAGAAGCCCATCCAATCCAAGAAACTGACCCAAATAAAACCATACAATAGTAAAGACATAGAATACTCTAACTAAACCACATCTTACCGAAACCTATCCTCAAGAATCAAATCCTCCAGTCATTGGGAACACTTTGAAGGTAAGCTTTTCGAACCATCAACCTTCCAATCTCCCATAAACTTGTGACAAAAGTGTTGACCAAATTTAATATTTGAAGTCTAAAAATGAAAGGGGCATGTTTGTTAGAATTAAAGTGTCAATGAACTTGTGAATCTACATATAGTATGGGTCTCCAAAGCTCTTGGAAAGTGTACATGGATGCCCTTGGGGTAATTGGAGAAAAAATTTACATTTAATATTCCTCTAGAATCTTGAGACATTAGTTGCCATATGCATTCATAAAGCAGGTGAAGCACTATGGTGGTGGTTACATTTGACTTTGGACTCACTAAATTTTATTTTTCAATTCTCTGCACTAGGTTTGAGCAAATAATATTATCACAATGGAAGGGACCACACAAGTTATCATCTCCAAAATGGATTAGTACACTTAATGATGCAAACAAATGGGGATTTATGAGTCAAATATTTGTTTGTGGTTATATATTTTATTTGAGTATACATTGATTGTGTCCTATGTGATGTCCATGTGAAGTCATTGATCATGATTACAATTCTCATAAGCTAATCTCCAAGATGGGATGTGGGGTTTTTGTATGATACCATGGTTTTGGTAATCATTAATTTTTCCAAAATAATTATGGGTTTTCCTCTCTTTTCCTATAGATTGTATGTGTGAGATAGTAGTTTTATAAACACATTTATTATGTACACATGTGATACCAAAAAAATTCCCAAGTGTAAATTAAAGTGTGTTGATATTGTATCTTTTTTGCTTATAACTAATACATACATTTCTCCTTTCTTTGATAGGATTTTTTCTTGAAAGGGTTTCTCCAAAATATTTTTTGTTATTTGTTGAAACTTCATGGCTTTTTATTTTATATTATATTTATTAATCAATGTTTCCACACATAATATTTTATGGGAATTCAATGTTTAATAAAAATATTTTAGATTTGTATATTGTTTGGAATTTTTTTTTTTTTGAAATGGAGGGGTAAAAATTTATTAGATCAAAAAATAATAAGTACAAATCTCAAAATTATAACCCCATCGAGAAGGAGCCCACCCAATCCAAGAAACCAACCCAAATAAAACCATACAATATTAAAAGCATATAATACTCTAACTAAACCACATCTTACTGAAACCTATCCTCAAGAATTAAATCCTCTAGTCATTGGGAACACTCTAAAGGAAATTTTTTCCAACCATCAACCTTTCAATCTCCCATAAACTCAAATACCCATTTATCCAAACAAACTACCACTCTATCCACTCTCTTGGGATGTGGAAAAATATGACATAATCCAAATAACTTCTAATCTAATGAATATGGTGCACCACTGACTCCAATAGCCAATTAGCTCCACCAAGCTCCCACCTATTTAACATATTAATCAGGATTTAAGAATCTCACTCAAAAATATTTTTTCTCCACCTAAGGGTACATCCCCTTTCCAATGCCATAAGGATAGCCTGAGCTTCCATAAGATTATTAGATTGGTTCCCTTTAAAGAGGGAAAAAATAATAGGGCTTTCATTGAACAATCCCTTCCAACACCTCCAACCCAAACTAGCCTGCAATTTCCCCTAGAGGAACCATTAGTATTGATCTTAAAGACACCAGGGAGTGGAAGGGACCATCTCCCCTCTCACTAGGTTTTCCTTTGAGGGCATCGAATCCTCCTTGACAAGGTAGGAGCTTGACCATCCCTTGAAAGACCAAGTTTTTGCATCAGCTTCCACTTCTATATTCTTTAAAGGGGTATCAATCACATACTTAGCCTGGATAGTTTCTTGGACCATTCCCAACATTATTTTTGATAGTTGATGCATTCCCAGCTTCTGCCCCTAGAAGATCCTATAGTTTCTTTCCAACCATGTTTTCCAAATGATGTAAAAAGGCCTAGTATTCAAAGCCACCAAAAGAAATAAGCTCTTAGTCAGTGGTCTTTCCAAAATTATCCAAAACTCAATAAGGGAAGAGGCATTCACACATGCCTACTTCCAAACATCCCACCAAAGGTGCCAAATGGTTCATGAACAAGAGATTGAAAAAATAAATGTAAGGTAGTATCCTCATCATTTACACAAAGAATACATATAGATGGTCCCTAGAACCCTCTCTTGTGCAAATTTTTCCAAGCACGAGACATCTTTTATGAGTAACTAATCATATAAAAAAATTACATTTGTGCCATACATACTTATTCCATACATTCTTCCACCAAGGGACTTCATTTCCCCCATATTCTTTCCTATCCAAAGATTGGTAACTAGAGGCCACCAACTGCACCCCTCTCTGATCCAAGCCCCAAGCTAGAATATCAACAGTCACCAAAGAGATGGGATTCCTTCTTGCCAAAGTATGAGCTAACTCTTCCCAATCCTCCATAGACCCACCTGAAAGCTAATATGACAAGTCCTACTTAAACACTTCCACCTTTCCCAATTTCCTAGTCACCTTAAAGTCCTTCATGCCCTAGACCATTTAGCTTCGAAGAAAGCAAGACATAAAGCCTATAAGTGTGAATACATGGACATGATAGGAAGGAGTCCATCTCATGAATCAAACCAGAATTGGGCCTTAGAACCCTATTACAAATCCAATACAAACCCTACTGAATTAATTTAGCATCTATCTTAAGAGTATTTCAAATCATATTTCCCTTCCCAAATAAGTTGATCCTAAGCACATCTTCACTTGCCACTTCCCCCAAATATTTATAAGTAAAAAATCTTGGCCTGAGCTTGATCTTGATTAGAGCACCATCATCAATATAATTTAGTAGCCAAGGCTTGAACCATGAGAATAGCCTACCTTAGACCAAGACCATCATCCTATTTCAATCTATAGATAGTTTCCCACTTTATCAAACTCCACTTTGTGGACTTAATATTACTTGCTCAAAGAAATTTTCTAGAAAAGGCATCCAACTCCCTCACAAAACTTAAAGGATCCATATGAACCATACATCTATAAATTGAAAGGGCATGCACCGCATATTTCAATAGCCACACTATTCTTGCAAAGGATAGCTACTTGGAAGTCCAATGACTAACTCTTCCATGAAAATTATCATGAATATATTTCTAGGTCCCCCTAGGTAAGGAGCCAATAAAGAGGGGAATTCCTAGATAGACAAAGGGAAACTTGCCAATTTTTCCAATCTAAGGATCTAAGAAATTCTAAAATAAATACTTGGAGGGGTGTTGAAGAAAAAAATAGAAGACATAGGTAACATTAATTCTTTTCCCTAACATTGCAAGATAAATATCCAAAACTCTTCTAAGATTAGTAGCTTCTCTAATTTTGTCTAACCCAAGCAACATTGTATCATCCAAAAACTAGAAGTGAGAGTGGGTTACCAGGTTCTCATCTCATCTCCATGTCCATGAATCAACCCATGCCTTATATGTGACTTTATAATTCTTCAAAGTAATTCTTCCATTAGAATGAATAAATAAGGTGACAAAGGGTCCCCCTACCGAATGCCTCACAAAGCACCAAAAAGACCTAAAAGATCACTATTGATTAGGAAAAAATAAGAAGAAAAAGTAACACATCTCATCACCCAATTGACCCAGTCAAAACCAAAATAATTTTTTAGAAAAGACCATTTAACTTGATCATAAGCTTTTTCCATGTCTAATTTGATTAACATAGCCTTCTAATTGGATATCTCCATAAAATGAATGGTTTCAACTCCAATAACCACCCCATCCAAAATTTTCCTACCAATAAAAAATCCTCCCCACTCCATAGAAATGACTACTAAGCCATGGCTTGAGTCTCTTAGTGATTAACTTAGTTGTGATTTTGTACACCACATTGCAAAGGGCAATAGGCCTAAACATATCCAAGTAAATATCCCCTTCTTTCTTTGGTATGAGCATAAGGAACATGAAGTTCATAACTCTCAGCATCTACTTATTTCTCTGTGATTCTTGTACTACCTCCAATAAATCATATTTGATGACCTAAAATTCGTGAAAGAAATCAATTGGAAAATTATCAGGACCTGGGGCTTTCCATTTTCTCATTTGCAACACCACACTCTCTAATTCATCCAAAGGTATGGGAATAATAAGCACCTCATTTGTCTTAGTAGGAACACTTGAAGGAATGCACTCTATAATATGGTTCTCCTCCACCACCGCATCAAGAGAGTCTTCCTTATACATAGATGAGGGTATGTGTAGGATCATCATGGAAAAAACAGGCCCTTAAGTGGCAAAAAATTTAGAAAAATCAGAGTTAGGCAACTTGACGTAAAAATTTGAATAAGTTATCTATATTATTTAAAAATATATGCAAGAATAGAATTTGTAGCAAATTGGACGTAGTTTCTAAACTACTAGGTTATTTTAAAAAAATAAAAATTTATTTGGTGAAAATTTGAAATTTCAATGCAGTAGTACTTAAATTTTACGAAAAAAATAAGTAGGTGTTTGTCTGACCACCCTAACCACAATAAAATGATAATATTTTTTTATAAGATTTTAGATATAAGTAGAGGACTCATGTCCTGATGTGATGCATATTTTTTTGTAATTTTTTTCCAAGTAAATAATTAATTATGAATTTTTATTACAACTTTTATAAAATATAAAAACTCGTATGTCCTGTAAGAGTTGTTGATGAACTCGAGCACCCAGGATCACCTGCAAAACCAAGATAAACCTTCCACACGAGAGCAGCAAGAGATAAAATGCAGGAATATAGTGCAATAACAAAATGATGTTATTATCACACACTAAATGATACAATATGCCTCAACTCTCCCTTGGATTGATTGAGTTAATATGAACTCATCTAGAATAGATTTGAACTAGATAGGAGCTAGATAGGACTTGATAGGAGGGAGAGGTGAGTGCAGAATATATAGTAGAATATGGGCAAATAATTCCAAAAGGGGTAATAACTCCCAAATAACCAAATTAGGTGGGAGTTATGCCTACTTGGAAAATGCCAAATAGGTGGCATAACCTACTCAAAAAGAGACAGATGAGTGGTTTTGTGAGGTGGTATATAAGGCCAAAAGAGGGTGTGAAACTCAACCACCCAAGTGTGAGTGGGAGCAACACATGTAACCGATGGATTACGCCACGTGTCCTCACATGAACCACATCTCCTATAACCTAAGGTATGCTTAATAATGTGTAGGAAAAATAAATATTCCCTAACATGAATGCTATCGATGATGTCTCCTAAATCTGCAATATGAGACTCCACAAACAAGTCTGAAATCCCTGTCAAGAATCCATCCAAAGTAGCTATATCTAGAAGACAATGTGTATCCTGCTGCACTGAATCACAAGAAGCCATGAATGTAGCAACACAAGTATCTTCAAATGCAACAGTAGATGATGATGTGATCTCAATAGGAGGAGGAGAAGCAAGAAGAGAAGTCTCTTTGTCAACTAGACATTCAAGACATTTATTATCCTCAAGCTCCTCTAAAGTATCATCATCATAGGGTATATTATCAGCATCATCAAGGGGAATTAAACAATCTGCAATAGGATCATCTGGGAATGGAGAGATATGATGGTCTCCAAAAATCTCCCAAATCTTGGTCCAAAGTGTGTGTGGGCACTCAATATGTGAGATCTCCACATAAATATCAACACCAATATATGTACCAATTAATCCTATAATGTGATCATTATTATTACCCCAAATTGATTGCTTCCAAGGTGTGTCTGGTTCAGGTATGAGCCCATAAAGGTATGGCAAGAGCTTAAGCCACCTGAGATGTGTCAGGATGCCATTCTTCCAAGACTCATAATTATCCTTATTCAACATTACCACAGAAGGATGAATAGAAAAACCCATGATACCTCCTCAAATGGTCAACAAAAGAATCAACTACAAGATTACCCCCAAAAATTCACTCAATCATGACCCCCCCAGAAAAATATAATGGTGGCACTTTATAATTAGTGCATTTACAATTCTGGAGTTATTTTCCAGAGTTTTACACTGTCCAAAATTGGACCCAAATACTGAAAGTATAAAATAATCTCAAAATAAGAACCTCAAAATAGCACCAATGTGTAGTGCTCAAAAAAATATCAACTTTCAAAAAAAGAATCACCTCGATCCGAGGTCATATGTGAAAGTTATAGCCATTTGAAGTTCCAAAAACGAGAACTGTCCTTCAGATCTGCTGATAAAACTGATTTTCTGGAAAATTCAGATCACTTGAGCAAAAATGGATCATACCACTGCAAAGCCTGCGAAATTCTAACCCAAATCAAAAAAAATTGCTCTGAAAAAAGAGCTCGTATGACTGAATTATGGCCCTCCAAAGATTGACTGCAAAATCAAAAATGCAATTGGAGAGGGGGTCTGCTGAAATGTTCCGATTTAATTTCTGCAAAATATATAACCTGTATGCAGAAACTAGCAATGACCCAGATGATTTTTTTCTGCTATGAACAAAACCCAGATGGCGGATTTTCTTTAAAATATACAGAAAATTTGGATCTAGTGTAAAACAAACGCCTTTAGCAACATAAAACGACCCCAACAACCAAAAAACAGCATGAAAAAGGTAGAATCAGCTACTTAAGACAAGTAAAGGCATGCTGCAACCTGCAATACTGATTAAAAACTCACAAATCTCTCAAATTTGAGAAGGGGCTTGCAGATCTGACGCTCTGATACCATGTAAGAGTTGTTGATGAACTCGAGCACCCAGGATCACCTGCAAAACCAAGATAAACCTTCCACACGAGAGCAGCAAGAGATAAAATGCAGGAATATAGTGCAATAACAAAATGATGTTATTATCACACACTAAATGATACAATATGCCTCAACTCTCCCTTGAATTGATTGAGTTAATATGAACTCATCTAGACTAGATAGGAGCTAGATGAACTTGATAGGAGGGAGAGGTGAGTGCAGAATATATAGTAGAATATGGGCAAATAATTCCAAGAGGGGTAATAACTCCCAAATAACCAAATTAGGTGGGAGTTATGCCTACTTGGAAAATGCCAAATAGGTGGCATAACCTACTCAAAAAGAGACAGATGAGTGGTTTTGTGAGGTGGCATATAAGGCCAAAAGAGGGTGTGAAACTCAACCACCCAAGTGTGAGTGGGAGCAACACATGTAACCGATGGATTACGCCACGTGTCCTCACATGAACCACATCTCCTATAACCTAAGGTATGCTTAATAATGTGTAGGAAAAATAAATATTCCCTAACATAAGGAAAATAAAAAACCTACACCAACATGTCCGACCACCTTAACTTGGTCAAAACTTCATGAAATTCATTTTTTTTTAATCCTATATTATGCGAAGCATAGAATGTGACGCATATTTCGGATTTAAAAGATGTGATACCATTTGAAAGCTATAGATATTTTTTAATCAGCCTATCACTCAAGACTTTAGTCGTAATTCAAATAGAAAATGAATAATAATTATTTATTAAATTCAAATTAAAGCATAATTTATATTGGTGGAAAGCTAAGAATCTCCTTTAAAACCCCTTTTCGTTTCATCAATTTTGGGTAAAAAAAAGTCATCAGCCACATACCCTACACATACCCATCATATTGCCACTTTTTGGCCCATCATGATCCTGCACATACCCATGAGAAGTATTGGATAAACTCATTAGAGATATATCAATAGGAAGATAGATGAACCCCCTATGAAGTCACGATTAAAGATATCAAATTTCCATCCCTCCTAGCCTTAACTGAGTTGAAGAAGAAAGCCATATTCTTATCCTCCTCCTATAGCCAATCAATGTGTGACTTTTGTTTCCAATAAATTTATTCACATAGTTCCCATTCTACAAGATCCTCCACAACTTCCACTTCTACTTTAAAAGAGTCCTCAATAAATCTATGATCTTTAGTTTTCCTAGTGATGATATTGACCTTGTTTTGGGCTTTCAATTTAGCTAGAAATATATTTCCAAAGCTTCCTCTATTCCTCTTCTTAAGCTGGTATTTCACATATTGAATCCTTTTAATGATGGATTACATGGTTTTTCCATGGGAAGGAACTCCTTAACCCCACCAATCAACCACAAGATCTTGCAATGAAGGCTCATGGAGCCACATCAACTAGAATTTAAATGAGGGGTTCTTATAAATTCCAACCCTAGTCACTATAAGAATGATAGGAAAATGGTCACAGTCCCTCTGACACAATATCTTAGACCTACTTATGCACTTATTGCCAATTCAATAACTAGCAACTAGGAACATATCCAATCTTTTAGATATATAATTTTTACCACATCTCTTATTTCTCTAGGTAAAAACTCCATTCCCTAGCCTAATATCAATCAAATTTGAAAAAAACAATATTATCCTTAAAAATTGCATATGAAGCCTCTAATCTATTAGCTCCCCCTCTTTTTTCCTCTATGTGAATAATAGTATTAAAGTCTCCCACCATGATCCAAGGAAAATATTGAGCTAAGGATTGTACAAATTGAATGTGGGACTAAAGACAAGATTTACCCATGCATAATCAGGTAGGGCATACAAATTGGTGAGAAAAGGAATTCTCTAGACTCCACAATGGAAGCAACCAATGACATAAAATTCCTACTATAAATCCATCAAATTGGGCTAATTTTACAAGGATCCCATAAAAAAGCAATCTAACTTGCACTACCCTATGTTATATTTTGTGAGAAGTGAGAACCCAGCCAGGATCTGATGTCGGTCATAGATCACATGCAACTTCACTCAACAGAGGATCAAAGATCAAAATAGTAGAATGAAGAGAAATCTAAAATGAGGAAAATAGAGACAAGGCAAGAGAAATTGTAGAATACTCTCAATACTCTCACCGAGCAATCACCAAACTATCCAAACAAGTGAAGGTGAGAGGAGAGTGCTCAATATATAGAAAAATAAGGGACAATACATCCAAGAGGTGCATTAACTCCTACTACCAATAAAAGGTGGGAGGTTATCACCTACTTGGTAAATGAAAAAACATGTGGCATAACCTCCTTAAGTGAAGACAAAGAGGAGGTGGAACATAAATCCAAAAGAGGGTGAGAAACCCAACTACCCCATAACCTACCTAGGTAAAAACAAAATAGTGGTTATGGGAGGTGGCACATAAAGCCAAAAGAGGATGTCTAACTCAACTACCCATGTGTGGGAGAGAGTGACACATGTAGCTATTGTATTTTTCCACGTGTCCTCATATTACCACATCTAATAAACCTAAGAAAGCTTATATAATAATTTGTAGGAAAAATAAATACCCCCTAACATAAGGAAAATAAAAAACCTACATTAACACCCCCCCTTAAGCGTAGCTTAGGTGGATGAAAAGATGGGTCCCAGAAAATGAAGCCATGTTAGGTGCCCATGTACATAGAGATCCCCCCAAAAGAAGAAGCCCCCTCATAAGATGAATAGCCCCCTCCTAAATAGAGAGAGAAAATATCCCCCCAAAGTAGAGAGAGTAAAATGAAGGACTAAGAAGCCCCTCCTGAAGTAGACACCTAACACACCCCTAGGAAACCTCACAAATGAAGGAACTTGCTCTCTATGAAGGCTTTAGTGAAGATTTCCATAGTCTGCTTTGATGTAGAACAATACTTAAGATCAATGATGCCTTCTTGAATCAACTCCCAAATGTAGTGCATATGAATCTCAATGCGTTTCATCCTTTGATGATGAACTGGATTCCTTGAGATCTATATAGCACTCTAATTATCACAAAAGATGACTGTAGGCTTTCTAAATGGAATGCCAAACTCAATGAGAATATTTTGAAGCCAAATAGCCTCAATGGTGGCATTAACTACCCCTCAATACTCAGCCTCTATAGATGAAAGAGAAATTGTAGACTACTTCTTGCTCAACCAAAAAACTAGACAAGAACCAAGTGAGAAGCAATACCCTAAAGTAGACTTGTGATAGATTGAGAATCACCCACCCAATCTGAATCTATGTGTCCCACCAATTCAATATCCATGCATGTTGCATACTAAATCCCATAACTATGAGTACCATGAATATAGTGGAGGATCTGCTTAGTTTCCTTCCAATGCAACTCATGTGGCTCCTACATGAATATAGAGACCATGCCCAAAGCATATGAAATGTCAGGTCTCATATGAATCAAGTAGATGAGACTCACAACAAGCTATTGATATAAAGTGCCATCATCCAAAGGTGAGGAACACTTAGCCTCAAGTTTGACCCCTGATAGAAATGGAGTTGGTTCAGGCTTATAGTCAACCATGTGAAATCTAGAGAGCATGTAGAGTACATACTTGGGTTGTCGAAGGAATATACTTGAAGATGACTGAGTGATCTAAATCCCCAAGAAATAATGCAAATGACCCAAGTATGGCATCAAAAATATATCATGCAAAGCAGTTTTCACCACCTTGATGGTGGATGAGTGACTCCCAGTGATCAACAAGTCATCAACATATAGAAGGTTCAAAAATGTGAGAGTGTCATCATGTTGTAGAATGTAGACATTCAAATTAGAATCACATTGAGTGAACCCAACTATCAGAAGGAAGGAGTCTATCTTGGCATACCAAGCTCAAGGAGATTTTTTGAGGTTGTAGAGAGACTTCCGAAGATGACACACAAGTGAAGGATCCTGGACAAACCCCTGTGGTTGATCCATGTAGATTTCCTCTTGAAGGTCACCATGAATAAAGGAACTCTTCACATCCATCTCATGAACTCCCTAATGATGGGTTGCAGCTATAGCAAGGACAAGTTGGATGGAATTCATCTTAGCAATTGGTTTAAAATTCTTAGAGAAGTCAATCTTGGGAACCTGGGAGAATCCTTTTGCTACCAGGCGAGCCTTATGCTTGTCAACTAACCCATCTACTACAAATTTTGTCTAATAGATCCACTTGCATCAAAAAACTATCCTTCCCTTAGAAAGAGGGACAATATTCCATGTGTGATTCCTCTCTAAGGAATTGAATTCTTCTTGCATCGCAACATCCCACTCGGGAATACCTAAAGCTTCTTGAAATGACTGCGGATCAAAAGTTGAAGCAACGAAGAGATGTGGAGCCTGTTGAAACTATGACCTTGTTCTTCTAGTATCTGATGGATCACCAACCCAATCACCAGCTGACTCAAGTGTCCAACGAGCCCAAAGAGGAGTAGGGGTTGGAGAGTCTGGAGGAGAATCATCTACCTTTGAATGATGACTAGGAGAATAATGTGAATCCTCATCATCATTGTCACCATCTGAAGTGGAGGAAGAAGAATCCTCATCAAGATCTTAGAAGGATTAAGATCCTCTCAATAATAGTCATCATGATGCATGGGCTCCAATCTAATAGTGGATGGAGAAGTGGTAAGAGAAGAATTGGAAGGGTTCTGCTCAAAATGAACTCTCCTTTCAGTGAACAACTCATGAGTGGTAGGATGGAGAAGCCTATATCCTTTGACATCATCTAGATACCCAACAAATATGCAAGGCTTTCTCTACGGATCCATATCCTTGCATTTCTTTGTTGGAATGTGGGCCCATTCAAGAGAGACAAACACTCTAAAGTGCTTAACTATGGGTTTCTAACCAATCCAAGCTTGAAAAGGAGTTACCTCCTTCACATCTTTGTGAGGAACTCTATTATGGATGTAACACACTCAGTTGATGACCTCTGCCTAGTATTGAGGTGCCAAAGATTTGGAGTAAATCATACAATTGGCCATCTCTTTAAGGACCTATTCTTACATTCTACAACACCATTCTACTGAGGAATGTATGGAACTGTGTGTTGCATGTTGATACCCTCTTAAGCATAACATTGTTCAAATTGATTATTAACATATTCACCCCCATTATATGTATGCATAATCTTGATGAACTTCCCATACTGTTTCTCTACAAAAAGCTTTGAAACCTTGAAAATGCTCAAAGACCTTAGACTTCTATTTGAGAAATTAAACCCAAGTTTATTTGGAGAAGTCATCAATAAATGTCAAGACATATCTAGCCCTGCTAAAAGATGGTTGTGGAAGTGGTCCTTCCAAATCACTACGTACCAATTCCAATAGTTGTCTAGCCCTCCATGCTTTGTCTTTATAATATTTCTCCTCAGGATGCTTACAAAGAATGCATCCTTGGCAAACACCATCAAAAAATTGAATAGAAGGAAACCATGTAACCATATCCTATTGACTGAGTTGCTACAAGTAATGGTAGTTCAAGTGGCCAAACTGTTGATGCCACAAACAACTCACCTCATCTACATGAGTAAGACTATTGAAGGAGAGTCAAGAACAAAGTGAGAAAACTGGTATAGTCTTGACTAGTGATCTACTTTTCCCATAACAATTGTAGACCCATTATGCATTTCACTAATTACCACTATATTTGGAGTGAACTCAACTTGCTTTCCAGAACTAGTGTGATTGATCTAATAAAAAGATAGGAGATTATTTGACAAAGATGGAACACAAATAACATCCTCAAATGTCCCTTCACCCACATCATTAGACCCTATCCCATGCACTTCAATAGGAGTGTCATCACCCATTAATATGGTAAGCATAGAACATGGCTCCAAAGAGGTAAAATTATCCTCTAATGAGGCCATTTGGTGTGAAGCACCTGATTCAATGATCCAATAATTTGGTTGTGAAACAACAACTAGGGACTTTCCCTTACACTTTTTTTGTCCTTAGAAGACCCTTCTGATGAACTCTATTTGACTGAATCAGGCACCTTGATATTGTTCTTTTCTAGAAGATGAGAAAGGTGATCAATTTGCTTCTCTAAACACTTGTTTTCATCATGGCCAGGCCTCTTACAATAAGAACACTTGACCTTCTCCTTCTTAGATTGATCACCTTTTGATGGAGAGGTCTGATTATCTTCTTTTGAAGCAACAGGTTTTTGATCTTTCTTCTTCTCTCCCTGGTTTTTTTGTTTCTTTTCCAAGTTCTTGCTAGGTCGTTTATGTTCTTTTGTGCCCTGATTGATAGCTAAGGCATGTGAATTAGAGGGCTTAATTGTACCCATTAGAACTAATTTATCCTGCTCCCTAGTGAGCTTTGCAACAAATTCATATAGAGAAGGCATTTTGTAGGTTGAACCTAGGGCACATTTTGTAGCATAGAATGTAGAAACAAATACAGAATAGTTAGGACCAAGATTAGAAAGAATAATCTTGATCACTTGCTTATCATCCTTCTTGATTCCATGCTATTCTAACTAAGATCTAATGGCCTTCAATTTTGTGAAGTCATATATAGTGTCAAAATTGCTAGGACTTAACCCTATGAGTTCATTCTCTAATTGATGACCCCTTAACTCATCGTACTTACCAAAGAGGCTTTCCAATTTAGTCCACACTTCATTTGGTGTAGTAGCAAATTCAACGTGAAAAAGAAGGTTAGGAGAGACTAACATGCACAAAGTACCCAAGGCTTCATCATGTTTATTAAACCATTTTGTCTTTTTTGCAACATCCTAAGGTTCAGTTTCAAGTCCCATTGTAACATGATGATATCCATTTCTTTCAAGATATATTATCATTGTATATTTCCATTCAAAATAATTATATGGAGTTAAAACTAGAACTCTAGATGCATCCATGAGAGCCGAAAAGAAGATTGCAAAGAAGAAAGAAAAGTGTGAAGAAAGAATACACATGAGACATCCCCCTTTCCACTAGTATCAAAAATCACCCCCCACCCAGATATTACAATGTTGGCAATTTATGATTAGTGCTTTTACAATACTTTTCTAGATTACAAGGATTATAAGGCTCTTAATAGACAAAATTACAATATTTGATACAAATTAATTTTCAAATAAAATCTAGAAAAATAACCTTGCACCTGTGTTTTACTCTTCAATATCTTTTCAACACTTTTTTTGCTTTTGAAAAATGGATTACAAAAGTGAAAGATAAGACTTGTTGAAGATTAAAAAAAATGTATCAGATTCAACCTGCAATATCCGATTCAAAAGGGAAGAAATTTTTACTCAAACCTTCGTGGATGAAAAGTTCTCATTTCTAGCTTTCTGGTAAGTACTCGTTTGTGAAAAATTGACACACGAGGCAAAAGTTATGTGATTTTGAAAAAAGCTGCAAAATCTTCCTGTGAAAAATGACTCATGCCTTTTTATGATTTGATTTCTGAAAAATTTCTCATCTTTTTGCAAAATTTAACTACCAATATGGTTTTTTTATGCTAGAAATAAAACCCAAAAATCATTTTTCTTGAAAATGAGTGGAAGACAGATTTTTGAAGCCAAAATAAAAATATCTCTAGTAAAAATTCAAGTTTTTAATTCTAATTTTTTTACTATATCCTCCAATCTCTTATTTTGGTGAAATAAAAGTCAATTTTGGCTTTCTCTAACCTTTTGGACTCTTTGGAAATGCTGAAAAAGGCCTCCAATATTACCAAAAAGCTACAAATCACCTAGATCTCATAGGAACAAATACATGTAAACCAGATTAAATATATGCTTATTTTTCCTTTAAACTATTCTGATTCTCCAAGTCATACGAGGATGTAGGAGAAGAGAATACTTGGTTTTCAAGGAAAAATATTAGCTTTCTATTAGTCTCAAATCTCTCAAAAAATTTAAAAAATAATGAGCTCTACCAAACAACATAGCTCTAATACCATGTTAGATTCTGTGAGAAGCAAGAATCAAGCCAAGATCTAGGGTCGGTCATAGATCACATGCAACTTCACTCAATAGATGATCGAAGATCAGAATAGAAAAATGAAGAGAAATCTAAAATGAGAGAAAAATAGAGACAAGGCAAGAGAGATTGCAGAATACTCTCAATACTCTCACCAAGCAATCACCAAACTAGCCAAACAAGTGAAGGTGAGAGAAGAGTGCTCAATATATAGAAAAATAAGGGCAAATACATCCAAGAGGTGCATTAACTCCCACTACCAATAAAAGGTGGGAGGTTATCACCTACTTGGTAGATGAGAAAACATGTGGCATAACCTCCTTAGGTGAAGACAAAGAGAAGGTGGCACATAAAGCCGAAAGAGGGCGAGAAACCCAACTACCCCATAGCCTACCTAGGTAAAAATAGAATAGTAGTTATGAGAGGTGGTACAACAAGCCAAAAGAGGATGTGTAACTCAACTACCCATGTGTGGGAGAGAGTGACACATCTAGTTGTTGTATTTTTCCACATTTCCTCATATTACCACATCTAATAAACCTAAGCAAGCTTAAATAATAATGTGTAGGAAAAAGAAATACCCCCTAACATAAGGAAAATGAAAAGACCTACGCTAATGTGCCCTAAGCACCAATGCATTGACATTGACTCCTCCACCACAATTTAGTGGCAATGTTCATCATTCCTTCCACTACCAACTTAGATTCCTAAATAAACATAACATCAAGAGAATGCTCTCTAATCAAATAGCAAACAAGCTTTTCTCTAGGGATGTTCTTTGACCCCATCACATTCTATGACATAAAAATCATCTATGAGGGTTAGAAAAGTGAGAATCAATAGTCTTAATAGAACCTAATTCCACTAAATTTTTACCCATTACTTTTAACTTATCCTAATCCTTCTTTTGCCTAGTTTTAAAAGGCTTATCTAGATCTCCTTTTTTAATATACTTTTGTTGCATACCTAATGGGGGTGGCACTTTATTGACTTTTCTTGGAGCTATGGTACTGGAATTTTTTATGGCTACAAATTAGGAATTAGAGCCATCTTACCTACCGTTTCATTAATTTCAGGTTGTTTCACTACATAGAGAGACTCATGCACCTAATCTATGTCCATCTAAGAAGCAACAAAATCACCATGCAACCCACTCTGACTAAAAGTCTCCTTGGACATTCAATGCTTGTCATCCACTAGGCCTTCCCCAATGATCAACAAATCAAAAGGCATATCCTACTTATCCAAGTCCTCTAGAGCCTTAAACCTATTGAAGGTCTCCTCACCCTATCTATCCTTAAAGGTCCTTTTCAAATGTCTACCCTTATTACATGGTTTAACATGAAAATAAACTCCTTATACACATCACCTTTTAAAAAAGGGGCATTCCCCTTGTCCGTCCTCTACCCTGAACTGGGACCTGAACATTGGCTAAAATCACATTGGATGAAGGGCTATCTAGAGTAGTTTTTGGGAATTTCTATTGTAAGTGACCATACTCATGGAAAACTCAACATTGAAAAGGGAGGGCTTCATAATCTACCTATTGAATCCATCAAGAAAATCCTAGACATATTTCGAAAGAATCTAGAAGAGGGTTATTTAAATCAATCTCAACATAGATATGAGCATAAGGAATTACCTTCTTATCCATTGTATTTTGTGACACACTCATCGAATTTCCCAACAAAAGAAAAATCATGTGCAAGATATTATTTCTCAAAAATTCTAATGGGAGCAACAAGAGCTGCATCCAAATCAAAACCCTTGAAGGGAGCTCCTTAACTAGGTTAAATCCAACATGCCAAGGCTTAATGAACAAGGTAACCTAGTTATAAAAATAAGAACCCCCTTCATAGGCCTTATTACGATCCGCCAGGAATGAGAAGAACACCGTGAAGTAGTTATTGGAAATTAGCAAAGCCTCTATATCACCCTTCAAATTCCAAACCCTTCAAGCCCACAATTCCAAGAAAGGAAGAGATACCCTAATACCCATAAATTTATAAATAAATGCATGGTTTGATAGGTGTCTTACATCTTCTCACACATATTTTGGTTGTATTACTAGTTCACCAAATGATCTTTTCTTCTCTCAAGGAATCCATTCACTTTAAGTATTTGAGGACCTCCATTCAAAGCAGGTCCCTCCCTTTGTATGACATTGTTAAGAAATGAATCACTTTGGAATGCTCAGACTAAGGTTGAGAAAACCTTGACATCACATCATGAAATGATCCACTCTCCTTTACCCCCAAACTACTTGCCATACCCAAAACAAAATCTTTGAAAATATTTTATTGCATTAGCTTCATCTTATTTCTCAACATTTGGATTTATATAATATATATAATATTATAATATATTATATACTATATATAATATAGTATATTATAATATATTATATATATTATAGTATATAATATATATAATATATTATAGTATATAATATATATAATATATTATATAATGTAGTATATAGTATATAATATATAATATATATTGTGTATTATTAATAAATAACATATTTATTATACATTAATAATAAAAATAATTTAGAAACGCTAAAAGTAACGAATATTTGTTACAAAGGGATATTTGTTTAGAACAGATATCCATTCTAAACAAATATCCATTTTGTTTGATAAAATTTATAGCCTTAGTTTTTACCTTGGGGTTGCCTTTGGATTTGGCTTGGGGGTGTCATATCTAGAAAGTAAACTACAAAAATGTATTAAGAAATTTTCCTTAGTTTTCCAAAGTTTTCCCTCATGGCCGACGAATCTTTTTTATCTGAGTTTGATGAAACAAAAAGGGTTTACTGAGAAAATTATTAGTTTTCCACAACTATAAGATATGCCTTATTTTGAATTTAATAACTAATTATTATTTATTTTCTACATGCATTATGACTAAAGTCCTAATTGATAGGTTGATTGAAAAACATGTATAATTATCAAACGATTTCACATTTTTCAAATCCAAAAGATGTGACGCATTCTATGCTCCCCAAACTATAGGATTAAAAAAATGAATTTTATAATTTTTTGACCAAGTTATGGTGGTTAGACAAACAGGTTTTAATATTTTTTAAAATTTCTAATAAAAAATTCATAACTAATTATTTACTTTTAAAAAAATTACAACAAAAATGTGGCACATCTAGGCATGTTTCCTCTACGTATATTGAATTTAAAAAAAAAAAACATATTTTTTTTTGTACTTAGGTTGGTAAAACATACACCTACTTTTTATTTTTTCCTAAAAATTTAGTCCTACTACGTTGAAATTCAAATTTTCACCAAATAGATTTACTTTTTCCCAAAAAATGACTAGTATCTTAGAATTGCATTCAAATTTCTATAAATTTTGTTTGCATATTTTTAAAATTATGTTAATAACCTATTCAATTTTTTATGTCAAGTTTCCTAACTCTTATTTTTTGAATTTTCATTTCCACTTAAGGGCCTAGTTTGGACCCCTATGATCCTGCACTGGCTCACTATCAGCTTCAACTATAGATTATAGTTTTGTTATGAAACTCTAACTTTAGAGGTTTCATTCTTAGACATGCAAGCTCCTTTTTTTGAGAAATATTTTTATTTGGGGAAAATTTTAACAAGCTTCATAATGGTGCAAACAATTTTTTATTTTTGTTTCTAGAATTTTTAGAAAAATAAAATAAATTTTCATAGGTATTGTTGAGCAGCTCTCATTTGGAGAACTTCTAGGCCTCCATTTAGGATCATACAATAACTTTTTGCAATTTTTTAAAAGTGTATTTTTTATGTACTTAGTAATGATGTGATCAATGACTAACATGATTGTTTGATAGAATCCTAAAAAGAGGGTTAGATATAAAAGATAAATAGACTCGCAATTGTCTTAACCCTAAACACACTTTCTACTAATCATGTGCAAATCTATTGGTGAGATACATCACACCAATCAACCCTAACAATAATTTGAATATGCTTCTTCTACCATAAACAATTTTATTCCTCGGATGTTTAATTTAGATATATTGGTTCATAAACTATCTAAAGATTGTAAAAAGGTAAAAAGAAAGAGTAAGAGAGAAAATGATTTACATATATATTAGGTTTGGAGCTCCCATCATAATATGTGAATGTTCAAGTAGATAAATCAATATTTTTATATTTCGTATTTGATAAATAAATCATAGTATCATAAAATAATTTTTATCTTTAGAGGTAATTAATACTATAAATATTTATTAAACAAAAAATATTAGCATAGTTTAACAAGACTCTACAACAATGAAGGGAAATGTTCAAATTAACCATGCAACATAACTTACAATTAGTAAATTACAAGTGGTACGAATAGAAAACTTATCAAATACTCATTATGCTCATATCCACAATAAAAATTCTAGCTAAATGCTTCAAAAAAATGAAGTAAACTTGAAAATAAATGAATTTATATAAGTTCCACTAGTATCAATATTTTTTTTAAAATGGGAAAAATTTATAGACCATTAGCTTCAAAAAAATCCAATAATCCTTGGTTAATGAAATGACATCCAACCCTTTACAAAGAGAAATGCATGCATTGGATTTGTAAAGGAATATAACATCCTCAACAATAACTAATGGATTGGATTAATCTTTGTAATCAATGGCATAGATTTGGTGAGGGTAAAATCATGGTGAATGGCTCTAGTAAGGCAATGTGTAGGTTATGGAACAATCCTATAAAATATATACATTTGAACAACCTATAACAGTTTAAAAATCCATTTAGTAGCTAAATTATTTCATCATATTGATCGTAGAATAGCTTCCCTTTTTGTTTTGGTGTAAAAAGCATGAAATTTAAATTTTGGGTTGTGGAAAATTCCTTTTATATGTGGGATAAATCTTCTAGTAGTTGTATAGGTCAAATTTTGTAATAGATATGTTTCTATGCTCTTGGAAATAAATTGGTACCTACCATAGTAATGTTTACTTCATGCATTGTAGATATAATCTTTTCCCACTCAAAGTCCTACAAAATCAGAAATGAACCATCACCTTTGACTAAATGTATCTTTAATGAATATTAGGGGTTTTTAGATAAGTTGTGGGGTTTCAATGAAGGTCTAGATTTTTTAGCAATTCTAGACAATTAAAACCCTAGGTGGTGATTCACAAGCTCTAAGAACTTAAGAACCTCTACATCCTTGCTTGGTAGTGATTTTGAGAATTTTGGAACCTTGGTGGCATCTAGGTGATTTATCAAATTGTAGAATGTACCACCTTTGATTTTTACTTCTTTGTCAATGATTCAGTGATTTGGTTGACTCCTAAAACTTTTCAATATTTTAGAGAGTTGGAGAACATTGTAACTCACTAAAAACCAATATAATATTCCTTTATTTAGTGCGTTGTCAAGATTTTGAAGGAGAACCTCTAACATGACCTTCAAGTATTAGAGATTAGACAGGATTTAGAGCCTTTAACACTTTCTTGACATCATATCAATGAGTTCCAGGACCTAGAAATTGTAGACATAGCTTTGTGGATTCAAAAGAAAACTTAGTGTGAAAAATAAAATTTTATGAGTTGTGAACACATCATGCCTTATGCCCAAATGAAAACCTAAAGAAGCATGACCAAACTCTAACCCTAAAAAAGGTATAAGAATAAGGCATCAAGGATGGGGGAACAAGAGTAACTCGTACTTCATACATAAAGTAGTAAAAAAAGTATCTTTGCATCTATAACTTCAAAAGGATATACAAGGAAAAATATCAATACTTAGGGATCAAGGATACTTCATAGCTCTTGCATTAAGGTGTGTAGGTAAGAATAAGTTTGAAAATGCAAACCCAAAAAATAATATAGTGCAAAGTATTATGGTTTAAGGATTGAACGCACCAAGAAAACTATGATGAATGACATGTGGGGAAATGGATTACCATAAATTTGACTCTAGAATATAATATAGTGAAAATTATTAGTATTTGAGGGTTGGGGATAACTATTAATATCTACCTAAGGGAAGGTGGCAAAGGAAAATCCATTGGTCTAACACATAATATTTCTCGAGATTTATTCCTAAGGCAACACTTGAAGAAAAATCCTAGTGGTTAGGAGGTCTAAATATGAAAATGGATAACTAACCTCCACATCTTGGTTAGAACCTCACAAGAAAAACCTTTCCATAAATTTCACTAAGTTAAAATCTCTTCATTTTTTCTTTCTCAACTCTTGCATGGATTTGATGGATGATTTTCCATCCCTTAGAAAAATTGATGAGCCTATCATAATGAAGTCAAAAAATGGAATTCAAAGCATTTTTGTTTTTTGGTATTCTTATTTGGTTGTTAGTTTTTTATTTTTTCATGTGTGGAAGACTCAAGGAAGATCATTGTATTACTTCACTAATTGTAAATGATTGACTCTCATTATGTGGTGGTTATAGTCCATTTTTATTGGTACAATTGTTTGTATAAATCTATTTACAAAGAGAATAGTGTTGTAGGTGTGTCAAAAGCTCATTTTTTGTGTGAACTAGTTGATTCAATGAAGGCAATTATTCTTATATAATTCAACCTTTGTGATACTAGAATGTAGAGGATTTTATCTCTACAAAATGAGTTGTTCCCATGTCTTATTTTCTGATTGCACATAAATCACACAGAGCTACTACTCTGTTTACCTAAAACACAAACAGGGGGATACAAAATGTAGAATAAACAAAATGAAAGGAGACAAATCTAGGCATGCAATATTTACCTTTTTTTATATTAAATATGCTAGAAATGAAAATATGGGAAAGATTAAACTTAAACTACTAAAAGCTAATTCTAAGCTATGAATCACAATCTGCTGGGAGCTTCATTAGTTGCTCTACCAGAAACACAACAAACTTTAGGAGCTTCTAGGAGCTCAATTGATAGGAGCTACGTAGAGCTCTTCAGGAGCAATCTCTGCTCACACACAAAATAAACAATTGCTGATGTTCAGGAGCTTTCAGAAGCTCACGCATAAAACATTCTCTATCTACAGACTACTACTGCACAAAAAAAAATCTTCAACTCTAACTGATTCTTCTTAACTAATTGAATAAAACTGCCTTCATTTCTTTTGTCTTTCAAACATTCCCTCTCAAATTCGAAATTACCTACCAGCATTAATTTGGAATTAAAAAAATCCTAACTTCATTAATTCTTCTGCAGTCTTTAGGTGCACGTCAGGAGCAAGTGGGGAAGACTATCCCAAAAACAATCTTTTAGTTGCAAGCATCGAATTCCCCTGATAGGTAGGTGCCAACGAGAAGAGGCTCAGGAGCATTCAATTTTCCAACACTCCCCCTTGATCTTGAGTCGACGAAACAGGATCAATCCTGATCCAAATCAACAATGCCCAAACTGCTCCTAAGGTGCTCGAAACTATCCTTGCTCAAAGGCTTGGTGAATATGTCTGCTAGCTGCTACTCAAGCCTCCAAATTCCATTTTAATTTCACCATTCTCAACTAGTTCTCTGATAAAATGATACCTGATTTCAATGTGCTTTCTTCTTCCATGAAATACAAAATTTTTCATCAAGGCTATCGATGAAACATTGTCACAAATAATTATTGTTCCATCCTCTTGTTCTTCTCTCAAATCTTCCAAGATTCTTCTCAGCCAAATAGCTTGACATGTTGTTGTATTTGCTACTATATACTCAGCCTCTGTTGTAGATAGGGAAACTATAGGTTGTTTCTTGGAAGCCCATGAAATGACTCCCGAACCCAAATGAAACACATAGCCTGATGTGTTCTTCCTATCATCCAAACTTCCTTTCCAATCATTGTCCATGTAACCAACCAGCCCAAACTCATTTGCTATTGTATACAAAATTCCATATCCTTTGGTGCCATTCACATAGCTCAGGATTCTTTTACCCGCCTGCCAATGGGTGTCCCATGGAGTCTCCATAAACCTGGAAATAAGACTCACACTATGCATTATATCAGGCCTAGTTGTTGTTAAATACATTAAACTTCCAACTAAACTCTTAAACATGGTCGGATCCACATTGCTACTACAATCTTCCTTGCTCAACTTTAGACTTATGGTTGTTGGTGTTGGGACAGGCTTGCTTTCAAGCATCCTAAATCTCTTCAAGATCTCATTTGCATATTTTTCTTGAGAGATGAATATACAACCATGCATTTGTTTTACTTCTATGCCTAGAAAATATCTCAAGAGACATAAATCTGTCTTTTCAAACTCTCTTTTCATGGCCTCTTTAAAATCAGCAATGAGGAAATCATCATCCCCAGTGAAAACAAGATCATCAACATACAAGAAAACAATCAAAACCTTACCATTTGTTGCCTTGATGTAAAGAGTGGGCTCACCATCACTTTTGCTAAAGACATTGCTCATCAAATATGAGTCAATCCTACTGTACCATGCTTGTGGAGCTTGCTTCAACCCATTAAGAGCTTTCTTCAGCCTATACACTTTGTGTTCTTGAACCAAAACTTCATATCCGAAAGGATGCTCCACATAAACCTCTTCATTCAACACTCCATTAAGGAAGGCAAACTTCACATCCATTTGAAATACCTTCCACATGTGTTGGGATGTGATTGTTATGACTGCCCACACGGTCTCCATCCTTGCAATAGGGGAAATGTCTCATTATAATCTCTCCCAAACTATAGTTTGTACCCCTTGACAACTAAATTTTCTTTATGTCATTCTATCCTTCCTTTGGCATTTCACTTGGTCTTGTAGACCCATTTCACTCCAATAACTTGCTTGTTGGGAGGAAAAATAGTTAACTCCCATGTGTTGTTCCTCTCTATTGCATCTATCTCCTCATCCATAGCATCACACCATTTCTCCTCTTTCACAACATCCTCAAAATAGACTAGATGACCATGAGAAAATAATGCAAAATTCACACTCTCATCAAATTCTTCATCATACCTTTCATTCTGGTAGATCTCCCTTAGACTCTTGGTCTTCTTTGGCATTAGCGAGTGATACTGGGGTCTAAACATTCACTACTACTGTTGTTGTCCTGAATAGATAGGTTCACAATCTGTCGAGAGCTTTCAGGAGCTCTACTGGCGATTTCAAGAGCTCTTCCGGAGCTTTCAGGAGCTCTTAGGAGCTCTTCAAGAGCTGATCTTCTAGAGCTTTCATGAGCCAATATTATGTCTTTCTCTGGCTACTTTCCTTTCTGTCTGCTCACTTCAGGAGCTTTGGTTGGTTGTTTTTACTGTAACTAGGTTGGTCTTTTAATCTACCTATGGAATTGCCAATTCCAATCAAGGGCAGCTAGAAGGACCTGGACCAACTAACGAGGATTTTGAAGACCTCCTACACTTTGGGCTCTACAAGACCTGGGAGGGTGATCCCTTAATGCATTTACAACCTCTGTACCATTATCATAAACAACATTAACAACAACAGATAATCTCATTTAATAGCTCAACATAACAAGATAATACTGAATAGAATTGGTTGTTTATCAGTAATATCAACTATTTGGAGCATGAGATAACTACAACACATTTCACAGTATAAGATAATTATTTATTTGCAATTTGTAGCAAGCTCTAGGTAAAGACAAACAAATATTGAACCATATGAATAAATACAACTTAGATCAGTGCCATATATCCATTGGAGGAGTCAAATTCATAAGCATCTAAGGTTTATGACAGATTTAACACATAACATATAAGATCCTTGATAACATTGCTTTACAATCTCATCAATATGTATTCTAACCCAATACTACTTATCAAATCCTTATATAGAACATATCCACCTACAATTCCATTCAAGCATTTTAATTAATTCCTTGAATTAAAGCTAGAACAAGAATCATCCAAACCACAACAGTGAGATGAACGAGACAACCCTTGATCATCTTATTCAAAATTCAAATATGCATGTACAATGGAGAGACATGAGTTTGAATTTAATCATTTCAATTCAAATGTTAGTACTGTCATAAAACATCAAATCCCCATGAATTCAAAACCTACTACAGAATGACTCAAAACCCAAATTGCATTTTCCCTAAAACCATCAAACTTTACAATTTTCTCTACAATTTCACCTAGACTCGACCAAAAATATCTCACTTGCTAACCCATACTTCTGGCCTTGAAATCCTTCTTATAGAAAAAGAAGGAGCAAAAAAGCATCAAGCCAAAAAGCACACATGTCACCAACCAATTTGACTGCCTTGTGATATTCCAAAAATTTGTTACAACAACAATCTCCCTAGAGAATCTTCTTGTTCACTGTGCCCGCTGAGAAAGCTTGATCCAGCAACAAAAACTTTGAGAATTTCACGCCTAGACTGTCACCAAGAAACAAAACTAGAATCTGTTGTAACTACAACAGTTGATCTATCAACCATTAATAGCCTACTCCTTTTCACTCTTCCTCAGTTAAATATACATTTACCCATTTATGGTACTCTTCATCAGTTGGCCAATCAAAATTGATTACCTCATTCACCTTGACACTATAAGGTGTGTACTTAAGTACCACCTGATTCGCTTCTCTTTCAAAAGACTCCAAGAATGAGCTGGTGCTAATGATTTTTTCCATACAGCTCACCAATAAATCATAATCTGAGTCATTACAAATTAATCCAATTTGATTATTGATGACCTCATTTTCCCAAAGTTGCCACTGTTGGAGTGACTTGATATTTCCCTGCTCATCAATTATGTCAAGTAACAATGTGTCACTCCAATCATCAAAGTTCTTCACCAACTCTATAATCTTCCTACTCAAGTCATCTAGTAAGGTCTAAAAACCTTGCAATGAATTAACTAACACCTAAGTATGCCTTAATGATTGGGGCCTATTATTTATATCAAAGCTTGAGGCTTTATACATTGTGTCTAAATCATTGGCCCTAGGGATCCAATTTTCGATTAATGGTACTACTACCTCCTAATCCCTATCAATATTCTTTATTGCACTTAATATCAAAGAATATAAAGAATACACAGATGACAATCTGTCATCAACTTTCTCATTTAAATAGCTAAATACAGCATTAACAATCTCCCTTTGCTTTAAAAGTACTCCCTCCTCACTTACCTTCAAGGATTCCAGTAACTTTAAAATTTTGTGCATTAGCTACTTCTTTGAAGGATCAACAGAGCATTTTATTTCTTCATCAAGTAGCTCTAAAGTAGGGCTGGGGGAAGGAGTTTCACTGGGAGACCCTGGTGTAGAAACAATGGGAGAAACAGGAGGCACTGACCCTGATGTGGAAGGCAATGTTATAATCCCTGGAGCACTTGATGTCTCCCCAATCTACTTGTACTTTAACCTATCCACCTCAATCTGCAGCTCAACATTCCTTTGTTGCATCTTGCTATATTCCCCAATTATGAAATTTCAATTCTCCATTAGGCTTTTCTTTTTAGCCTCCTCTCTTTCGGCAGTCTTTTGGGCCACTTTGGCTACATTTACAGTCAAATTAGTAGCCTCTGTGGTTGAGGTATCTAAAGCTCTCTTTATTATCAACACTCTTAAATTTTCATTAATATCAGTAACAGTTTTCTTTCTCCCTTGAGGGGCCAAAGCCCAAAATGCCAAGGTCTCGTATTCTTCACTGAAGGAAAAATCTTGCAATGATGCCTTAACCTCTCCTTCAGAATCTTGCAAGGGATGCTTGGAATTCAAAATAGCGTTAAAAGCTACAACATTTGTGATGTCCCACTTAGGAAAAATCAAGACACCAGCTTGATTTACCAGTTTTCTCTCCTCCTCATGAGTGATGCTCTTGAATTCATCCATTAATTCAGCTTTCACTTCATCATCATTCTCCTAGTCTAACCTGTCAGGTCTCAATTCTCTTCTCATCTTGCATCTATCCTAATATTCTTCCAATTTCATTCTCCATACTAGTTGCAAGAAAACTAGAGTTTTTTCAAATACATTATCATCTAGAAACTCCTTACATGCTTCCATTCTTGCATCTTGCACACATTTTCCTTTCATATCTAGATCAAAGAGAACCAATTCAACAAGCCTGGGAGGGGAAGGCATACCCATCTGCATGTCCTAGACAATGACAACAATTTCACCCACCAAATCCTCTTGTGATTGCTCAATCCTTACTTGGATCTGATGGTGGTGGTGAGGGACTATTCTTGGGTGATGCTTCCAAATCAATAATCTTAATTGCCCCAGGCGTTTTGAGCTTTGGACTTGGTTGTGTAGGAAATTTCATTATTTGTTTTCCTTTTCTATCCTCTTCTTCCTCATCACTACTATCATTTCTTTTCCTTCTATAAATAGGCCTTTTCTCAGTAGGTTGGTAGGTTGGCCTCATTTCAATTGGCCTAGCATCTTTCCCCTGTATGCCCAAATTCAACTCTAGGTTTACCTTCTTGGTCATCAAGGTTCCCATGATTTCTTTGAAGTTGCCCATCAAAAAGTCAATTTTCTTATGATATGGATTGAACTCCATCAATGGATCATACTTTGGATCCATTTTGCGCATAATAGTCAATAGCTTGTCATAAGCTATACATTTCTCCTTGTTCAACTCCTGCCTATTTAGGTCAAATTCATTTCTAATCAAGTCCTAAGGGAAGTTGAACTCATGCAAAAACTTACCACCTTTTATCCTTTCTCCGAAAAGAGCAAAGAATCCCTCAAGATCATGTTGCCACTTGGGACCATAGCTCAATGGTATTCTTAAAAAAAAATCCCAATGTGTACCCAGCCTCCTATCGAAAAGAGAAAATCTAACACAATAGTATATTCTGAGAAAAGTGTTCCTTTACCTTTCCCAGTAAGGTTGTCCTCATGGATACAACCAATCTACCACATAACTTCTACAAATCCCACTCTTAGTGGCACATTGTATGGAAATATATGAGGGGTCCCTTGAAAACCATACACCCTCAAGACAATGTTGACTGGGTATGGAATAATATCACCCCAGTTATGGCAAACGTTCAACTCTGGCTTCCTCCCCTTTGGTTTGAGGAAATCATGCAACTCCTCAGGAATCCTGGGTACATTTACCATCAGCTTGGCTCTCAATCTAGAAGCAAAACAATTGTCAAAATGCACATAATTGGCATTATCCCTGTTACATGATAAATCTACAGTCCACACTTGCACTAGCAATCTTTCTCCATTAACCAACTGCCTTAACTCCATCTTCTTAGAGAAGAATTCAGCATTCTTATACAAGAACATGGAATACCAGAAGAATGGAGTGCCTGCATCATTGCGCTGCAACTTCAACAACCCTCCATGTATATTTTCGGCCAACAAAGAAGCAAAATCATAAATCACTGAGAAATTAGGGTGTTGTATTTACACCCCCATGAACATGTAAGCAATATGCATCACCGTGTTGGGGTTAAAACCCAAAATCTAGCACAATGAGTAAAAGGTGGCCAAGAAATTATTTGCAAAGCAGTTCAGTCTAAAAGGTTCTTGGTCATTAGGGATAAAATAGAATTTTGAACCTCCTACCCTAGCCAAATGAGGTGGGAGCAACTTAGCTCTGAAAAGTGATTTCAACCTCCCAAACTCCTGTTTCATCTCCTCAAGATCAATAGGAACCAAGACCATACTAGGCTCACTCAAATTAAAAACTTGTTAGAATTCCTCTCTATTAATGCTTAACAAAACCTTTCCATCATTATCTCGAATCACCTATGTGACAGGGTCATATCGTGCAGCCATTTCCCTAAGCAAGTCTATATCAGGGAAGACATTCGGTACCACCAGCTTCCCCAAATTATACATCCAACCATTCAAAAAGGGGTGGGTAAAATTCCTCTGTCCAAACCACAATCTAAACATCTCTAAACCTATAAGAGGAACCCTAGCATCGGCTATGTTGGAACAATTATATACTAATCCCTCCCCTAGGCTTTTTCCTTGCATCAAAACCAACCCCTTCTTCCTATCGTTCGTTGACAAGGGCAATTGATCCAAGAAATAATCATATAGGTTTCTATTTAAATAATCAATCTAGCCAGAATGCTGCTTTGACGGTGCCATCTTGGGTAAACTAGGGCTTCCTTGCTATTTCAAACTTCAAACAAACTAGGGCTAAATAGAAATATGAAATTACATAATAGAACCTTGCAATTTCCCCACAATTCAATTAACCTATAGCCCTAAAACAATTATCAACAAGCCTTCTAACAAGCACACAACAAATTTCCCCCAAATTCAAATTCAAATTAACCAGGAGATACATAAATCAACTCATGACTTTGTGCTTGCAGAAACCCAAATCTTTGTTGTTAACAATTTGTAACTTCGTCCTTGGCCTTGAGACTACTCTGCAAAGATGTTTGAATTCTTTGTGACACATAAATATGAGAATAGTCACTTTATTTCGATCAAACCATGCTAGTAGATGTCACATCTACCATTAAAGCTTACTCGTGCACTGCGCGAATGGCCCCAATCGCATTTGATGAAGATTTAAATACTAGCCATTGATCCTTCACTTTGGTCAAATCATGGAATAGTTGCCTTCAAAACAAACTGACACAATCTCAATCATGGCAATAAGGGCCCACCATACTATGTGTTGCCAAGGAAATCCACGTGGCACTCGCCCACAATATCGCGATCGATAAAAACTTCGCAACTTCTGATCACACAATGGTAGGCAACCGTGGATCTCAACCATCAATAATCTTGTTCATTCAACATAGTCGCCAACTTTTTCATTAACCATCAAGCACTTTTCCTATCAAGATTATAACATCTCTATTGATTTGAAACATGTGCATCTCATAAATGCTTTAGTAACCCACTACATAATGTATTAAAGCCAGATAAATGTATCAAAGTATTTCTATCATCTCTTCGGCTTCACCGGATGAGACACGTGGCTCTCGCCCATGATATCACGATCAACCAAAATAGTGTGGTGGGGTCATCACAGGATGGTAGGGAATGATTGAGATCAAATGATAATTGATCTAGGGTCACACAAACTTGTCCCTCTGCAAAATATAAAACATTTATTAAAAGAATGAGGGGACATCACTAGGCTGACGATAAATAATAACATAAGTTGTTTTTAACGAGGAAATAAAATGATAAAACAAATGGGCCTAGCCTAGATGAAGTGATGGGGCTTAAGTTGTTTTAAAACCCTCCGAAAAAGTAACGGCCAAATAGATCCCCCCCAAGGCGTATGATAAACATTAGGGTTTTACATAAAGACAAAGGTAAAACCCTAACCTTAGACTTTTCCCAAACACCATAGATGACCAGAGACATAACGGAGGATAAAAATGGAACACAAAGAGAAAAAATTTGAAGTTCCATCAGTGGCTCTAGTTGGGGACGTTCATTCCACTGGAATGAAATGAGATTTCAGAATCTTAGGTTGAGCAAACCAATTGCAGAGACGACCAAAAGGGATTTTCCAGACAAAACAACCAACATATATACAAACCTAAACTACTGTTCATGGAAAAACATACTTCAAGTGAAGTACAACTTCAAGAACTCTCCATGACCTGGTAGTTTGAGAGTATCCCTGATCATATCTTGGAGGAAGTATGAATCTTCACCCCACTTACTATTCATCAAAAATGGACCCAACCAGTTTGCATCAAATTATCCATGTTTCCCTTTATCTTCTAATCTGGCATTCCACATTAAGACCAAATCTCCATCTTGGAAACTCCTTGCAGTTTCCCTTTTGTCATAAAAATTCTTTACTTGCAACTACAATTTTTCATTTTTCATTTGAGCTTCCCTCCTGGTTTCATCTAATTCTATGAGAGCTTCCACTCTTAATTGCATCTCATCATCAATTTCATTATCGTACATCTGGACAAACTTATACATTTCCATCAGATTATTTTGGGGCAAACTTGCATTTATCCCATAAACCAAGTCAAATGGGGCACAACCTATTGCCTCTTTCATAGTCACCCTGTCCACCCAGACTGCTAATCTCAACTTAGAATCCCATGCCCTTTTATTCTGGTCCAAGATTCTCTTAATCATCTTCATCAAGCTTTTATTCCTTGATTTTGCTTGTCCATTTCCCTATGGGTGATATGGTGATGAGTAAGAAATTTGGATGCCATGCTTTTAAAAAAATTATGTGTATTCCTCAAATCTGAAACACATTGCATTGTCTGACACAATCCTTTCTGGACATCCAAACCTAGTCAATATGTTACTCATCGGGAAGTCAATTACCACTTTACTAGTTTCTTTCTTTGTTGGAATTGCTTCCACCCACTTGTTAAAATAATCAGTGGCCACCAATATCCATGAGTGGCCTCCACTAGATTTTGATGCAGAGGCTATGGGAGTTTTGGAAACACCCAATGATTTCAAGGATTTCAATGAAGCAGTCTCAAATCTCTTCCAGGAACCCTTGTGGAGATAAGCCTCAATAATGCACTTATGACTCAAAACCTTCTCCTATGGACCCAAACCCTAGGAATGTTCTTAAGATATGCAAACAAACTTTTCTTGACTGGTTTCAAGCCCCAAACCTCTGACTTAAACACAAACTCACTTTTTGCACCTTGACTAGGCTTCTAGCCCAACTAGGCCTCCTGCGGTGATTTTTTTAACTTTACTCACAACTTCCCCAAAGGACTTACCAAAATAATGATTGTTTTATATGTGGTTTATGACCCTACACAACATACCCAGACCTTGATGGCACTTGTTTTGGATCAGACTTCCCAAATCCTGCTGTTTCCACAAAAACTAGGCCAAATTAGCCCTCTTTTTCAAAGCAACCCTACTCAAATCTTAACTCCAGATTATAATACTTTCAAAATTACCTTAAAATGTTCCCAAACCAAGGATTTTCAAGTTTTTAGGCTCCTATGACACCCTTGACACCCTCAAACACAAAACACTCACTAAATTGCCTCAAAACTAGGGCTTCTTGGATCTTGGCCTTCCAAACACTTCCAAATCCCTCTCTTTGACTTTTCACCATTAGATCAACATAATAAATCAATCCAAACTCAAAAACACACCCCTCATTAAGGCAGATCTCCTGCTGCTATACCTTAGCACCCATTTTCATGCACTTTTCCCTTTGACAACTCGGTGTACACCTTGATATTCCTCTTTCCTGCACATTAGTTTGTCAAATCTATATGATACATGTTAGGAATGATCCATTTCACAGGTCACAGCAGCATTTTACCTTGAAATGGATCAATCATCCATGAAAAACCTCAAAATTAGTGAAAAATCTGCACTTTCTTGAGGACAGTCAGCAATAATATACAAAGAATTGATTGCTGTTGCTTTCAGGACATTCAAATGACTTCAAAACAAAGTTGATACAAGTCCCTAAACCATCCTACTAAACAAATCTTCAATAGAAATCAATAAATCATCAAAAGAGCACAAGAAAAATGCAAGAAATTGCTGTTTTTTTGCTTTTTCCTGTAGCAGTCCGTACAAAATCCGTACCAGCAACCCAAACATAAAAATGATTCCTTTAGGGTTATAGACCCATCCCACAACTGCTCAAACCGTTTGGAATTGGTTTGATTACATTAAAGTTGCTAAAACATCAAAAACACACTTTCCCGCCAAAGTTGGATTTTGAAAATTTGAATTCTCCAACTTGAAATTTATTGAACCCCTATCAACTATAAAGCTTCTAAACTATTACATGGAATTATTCAACCTTTTTTGACTGAATTAAAACATAAAAACACCTATCTAGACTCTTAGGACATTATTTGTCCAATTACAATGCATTTTGGTCCTATGGTCCTTATCAGGACCCTTAGGACATTTGACTCCTTTAATGTTTTTATCCATTTTAAAAGTCATTATAGGCTTCAAAATGTCATAATTAATGTTCTAAGTTCCTTGATAGGTCTTCATGACCCCAACATCCTCCCGTCTCTTGAAGTGTTCCTTGAAGAGCTTGGGTGCTCCTGCACCATTCTCCCCAAGAAAGGAAAAGGTCTTGCCCCAAGAAGTATCCAACTTGTTGCTGCCATAATACTCCTTGTTCCTATATGTTTGCACCTTCTTGATTACCAAGCATGAAATCTCCCAAAGTTACCTTCTTCCTTTTCTTCCAACCTGCATTCATGTCACTCATCATGTTAGTGTCAAAATAGTGTTTTGTTTGTCCTTTTTGCTGCTTGAACTCAGTCTATCCTTGAGCCCTATTTTTTCCCTTACTCCCCTGATTTCTTTTGGAAAGAACACCTCCTCTATCACCCTCAACTATAGGGCATTCAATGCCTCCAACCTTAATACTGTCCAAGTCCCACAAATTCTGATTTTTAGGACTGTATGCTTCATATCTCTGCTGCAATTTACTAGTTTTCAACCAACCAGTGTCTTCCCCTATCTTACCCTGCAGTTTCACCTGCAAATTCTTCTCAAAACAGATCACAAAACTCTCATTAGACTACTCCAAAGGAAAAGGAACCAACTTATATCTACTAGCATCTTTATGCACCAAATATGTGTTGTGAAAACCATCATGCACTGTCCTCCTAGCATACTGCCATGGTCTCCCCAAGATGATATGACCACAAGTCATTGCAATGACATCACAAAGCACCCTGTCATGATAAGATCCAATTGAAAAATCCACAAAAGCTCTCTTACCAATCTCTACATGTTGCATTTGAGTTACCCAAGTGGCCTTGTAGGGAGTAGGGTGATCAAATGTTTCAATCCCTAACTTGGTTACCATATCAACTGAAACTAAATTGCTATGTGACCCTGAATCTATGAGTAATTTGCATATCTTACCATGACTGAGACAATTAGTCTTAAAGATAGTTAGCTTTGTCTCTTGATGAAGTCTTTCTCCTTGCTTGATCATGAGAAACTCACCATCAGTCACAGGGTCTGCCATAAATGTTTTTGGTTCCTCCTTCTTGTCTTCTTCTTCTTGTACCAAATTAGCTCTCCTTTCTCTGCCCTTATTAGCTTGTTCCCATTTAGGACACTTGAAGGAAGGATGCCCTGGTTCATTGCAATTGAAACACCTCCCTATGAATGTGCCTCTACCTTTCCCAAATCTGCCTCCTCCTCTAGGAGTGTATCCTCCTCTTTGATCAGAAAACACCTCTTTGCCTTTGTCATTGCTGCTCTTGTCATTGCTACCTTGTCCTTGTTCTCTATTACCTCTACCCCTATTTGAACTACCTCCTCTTCCACCATTACTTGATCTTTCTTGCTTCCTCTTCACCTTTTCTTCTGCTCTAATGGTCAACTAAAAACATTCTCCTAATTTCCTTGGTAATTGCAAACCAATCTCATCTTGTAGATTATACCTCAAGCCATTGATATACCTGGCTACTTTCTCATCTTCTTCCTCATAACCTCCTCTAATACTAAGCTTGTGAAATTGCTCAGTATAGGAAATCACATCCATGTCCTTTTGTCTTAAATTTTGCCTCATTCTCTTCACATGAATTGTGTAATCAGATGGTAGGAATTTCTCTTTGACCAAACTCTTCATCCTAGCCCATGTAGAAACTTTTGCCAATCCCCTAGCCATCCTATCATTCTGAAACCTAGTCCACCATGTCAGTGTTGTGCCCCTCAACTTAGTTTTGGAAAACTTAACCTTCCTCTCTTCATCCATCTCTTCAAACTCAAAATAGTTCTCTAAGGAATCAAGCCATCCTAACACCTCCTCACTATCCATCTTTCCTTGATAGATAGGAAAATCTATGTGACTCTTTCCTCCATGACCTTGTACTGCCTTCAACAATCTCAGTAGCCTCCTTTCCTCAGAGCCTTCTATCTCACTTGCAGGTTGCTCTTGATTTACCCTCACATGCTCTTCATCTTCATCATTATCCTCTTGATTTTCTTGTTCTTCTCTTCTATTTCTCTCAAGGTTGTGTATCCTTGCTTTCATAGTATCTCTCTCCCTTCTCCATTTCCTTTCTTCTCTTGCTCTAGCCTGCTCTCTTGCTGCTTCTTGTTCCCTTCTTTCTCTTCTTTCCCTTTCCAAGATTTCCTTCAACTCCTCCAACTCTCTTGCCAATTGATTTTTTGGTGCCATTGTTGTTTCTTCAATCCCTAAAGGACCTACTCACTGCTTTGATACCACTTTGATGTAGAGGCAATGGGACTTTTGGAAACACACAATGATTTCAAGGATTTCAATGAAGCAGTCTCAAATCTCTTCCAGGCACCCTTGTGGAGATAAGCCTCAATAATGCACTTATGACTCAAAACCTTCTCCTATGGACCCAAACCCTAGGAATGTTCTTAAGATATGCAAACAAACTTTTCTTGACTGGTTTCAAGCCCCAAACTTTTGACTTAAACACAAACTCACTTTTTGCACCTTGACTAGGCTTCTAGCCCAACTAGGCCTCCTGCGGTGATTTTTTTAACTTTACTCACAACTTCCCCAAAGGATTTACCAAAATAATGATTTTTTTAGATGTGGTTTATGACCCTACACAACATACCTAGACCTTGATGGCACTTGTTTTGGATCAGACTTCCCAAATCCTGTTGTTTCCACAAAAACTAGGCCAAATTAGCCCTCTTTTTCAAAGCAACCCTACTCAAATATTAACTCCAGATTATAATACTTTCAACAGTACCTTAAAATGTTCCCAAACTAAGGATTTTCAAGTTTTTAGGCACCTATGACACCCTTGACACCCTCAAACACAAAACACTCACTAAATTGCCTCAAAACTAGGGCTTCTTGGATCTTGGCCTTCCAAACACTTCCAAATCCCTCTCTTTGACTTTTCACCATTAGATCAACATAATAAATTAATCCAAATTCAAAAACACACCCCTCATTAAGGTAGATCTCCTACTGCTATACCTTAGCACCCATTTTCATGCACTTTTCCCTTTGACAACTCGGTGTGCACCTTGATATTCCTCTTTCCTGCACATTAGTTTGTCAAATATAAGGAATTATCCATTTCATAGGTCACAGCAGCATTTTACCTTGAAATGGATCAATCATCCATGAAAAACCTCAAAATTAGTGAAAAATCTGCACTTCCTTGAGGATAGTCAGCAATAATATACAAATAATTGATTGTTGTTGATTTTAGGACATTCAAATGATTTCAAATCAAGTTGATACAAGTCCCCAAACCACCCTACTAAACAAATCTTCAATAGAAATCAATAAATCATCAAAAGAGCACAAGAAAAATGCAAGAAATTGCTTTTTTTTGCTTTTTCCTGTAGCAGTCCGTACAAAATCTGTACCAGCAACCCAAACTCCATAAAAATGATTCCTTTAGGGTTATAGGCCCATCCCACAACTGCTCAAACCATTTGGAATTCGTTTGATTACATTAAAGTTGCTAAAACATCAAAAACACACTTTCCTGCCAAAGTTGGATTTTGAAAATTTGAATTCTCCAACTTGAAATTTATTGAACCCCTATCAACTATAAAGCTTCTAAACTATTACATGGCATTATTCAACCTTATTTGACTGAATTAAAACATAAAAACACCTATCTAGACTCTTAGGACATTATTTGTCCAATTACAATGCATTTTGGTCCTAGGGTCCTTATCAAGACCCTCATGACTTTTGATTCCTCTAATGCATGTATCCACTTCAAAAGCCATTATAGGCTTCAAGATGTCATAATTGATGTCCTGAGATGTTTGATAGGTCCTCATGACCCCAGCATTCTCCCGTATCTTGAAGAGTTCCTTGAAAGGCTTGGGTGCTCCTGCACCAAATTTACACGCTATTTCTCCTAAAAAAACAATATCCCATTGTTGGAATGGAGATTGCACTGCAACTAGTTTTAGAGGCAAGTTACCAAAAAAATTTAACTTACCAGAGAAACGTTGACAAGCATCACATGTCTTCACTAGTTGGTGTGAATCCTTAAAAATAGTAGGCCACCAAAATCCAGCCCTCATTATCTTATGTTCAGTTTTTTTAGCCATATAATACCCTCCACAAACTCCACCATGCATCTCACTCAGAAGTTCTTGTGCTTGATCTTGGTCAACACACTTCAGCATAACACCTTCTCCATTTCTCCACCAAAGCTTTCCGGCTATGATAACATATTTGATAGCATGTAATTTCAATGTCCTTTTCTCAATTTCACTCAAGTTGTCAAGACATTTCATCTTTTTCAAATAATATACCACACCTTTATACCATTCATAATGCTCCATATCGCATATGTGTGATCTATTTTCCTCTTCTAGCAAATTTATCTAATTTGATTCCAAATTACTTTGGGCCATAAGCTTGGCCAATCCTTGTCCTCTCACCAGCTTATTAATCTAGATCTCAATGTTGAATTCCTAGATCCTATTGATCCATCTACACCTTCTTCCTAACACTTCCTACTATGTGAAAATATCCTTGACAGCAACACTAGGTACATATGCAACTACAGTAGCTCCCATCAAATAAGGACTGAAGGCTTTTATTGCTTTTACCAATGCATATGCATGTTTTTCATTTATATCATACTTAAGTTCTGCAACTTGTAAAGATGTGTTGAAAAAGGCTATAGGCTGTTCAAAACCCTCGGCATTCTTTTGCAGCAGCACAACTGCAATTGTGTGGAAAGAAGCAAATGAAAAAATCTGTAAGGGTTTCAAAAAATCAAGGGTTCTTAACATAGGAGCCTTCTTTATTGCTTGCTTAATGGCCTGGAAATCCTGTACAGACTCCTCTTCCCATTCAACCTTGGCTCTCTTAAGCATTTTGGAAATCAGGCGAACTGTCTTAGCAAAATTTGTCACAAACCTCCTTAGGAAGTTTATTTTTCCAAAGAAATATTGTATTCCTTTTACATTGTGGGCTTGTGAGATTTTATCTATTGCAATTACCCTCTCTAGATCAATTTTTACTCCATCCTTGGAAACAATGTCCCAACAATTTTCCCTCTCTTACCCCAAATACACATTTCTTTGGATTCAAAGAGATACCATACTCCAATGCTCTAGTGAATATCTTCTCCAGATGCTCACAATGATCCTCTTCTTTCTTAGAATATGTTGTCAAGTCATCTTGGTAAATCACCAAAAACAAGTTAATGAAATATGAAAATGCCATGTCCATGGCTCTCTAAAAAGTAGCCCCTGCATTTGTCAGACCAAAAGGCATTCTCACATAGACATATGTTCCCCATGGTGTAGTGAAAGCTATTTTAAACTACTCAGACTCTTTGACCATGAGCTGGTTGTAACCAGAGAACCCATCCGTGATTGACATTAATTCATAGCTTGTCACCCTTTGCAACATGGCTTCCATATTTGGTAATGGATAGTTGTCTTTTAATGAATACACATTTAAATTCCTAAAGTCTACACATAACCTGATGTCTCCATTTTTCTTCCTCACTAGTACCAAGTTTGACACTCAGGATGAATGTCTGATGGGATTGATGATCCATGCATCCCTTAGCTTCATTAATTCTTCTTTCATTTTGGGGGCTAGGGTGGGATTAATGGGCATTTGTTTTTGCCTAAATGGCTTGGCACCGTCCCTCAAAGGAATCTCATGTTGGAATAGATCCTCCTTGTATGCATTAAGGTCATCATAGGACCATGTAAACATGCCTAAACTTCCTTAATAAGTCAATTAGCATCCTTCTCACCTTTGGTGACAATTTCTTTCCAATATACATCTTTTTTGGTGATGCCTCTATTCCAAGATTTATCTCTTCCAAGTCATCAAGATGGGAAGCAGTATGATTAGCCTTTGTCCTATCCTGATTATCAAACACTCTTTCTAGTATAACTAAACCCTTAGGAATTGTATTTGTCTTTAACTGAATGACCTCATTTCCAAATACAGTATCTTTACCATCATTTTTTTCCATAAAGGCTCCAAAGTCAATTTCTTGACTTTCAAATTCATCCACAAAATTCAAAAACCTTAGTATATCATCATCATTATCAAAGACTTGCTAGTTTTTGATATTATCAGGAATGGATGGCCTAGTTTGCACCTCAACCTTTGAAATTCTAGCATAAGTCATATCATCTAGTTTTAATGCAATGTTTGCAAAAAAATCTGCCACTTTTTTGTGGCCTCTCTCCATCCATCCTATGCCAAATGCATCAAAGTTCTCCAATTCATCCCAAACAAAATTCCTATACTGTTTCAACCTCTTGTTCTTTGATACATACTTAGATCTAACTTGGGAAACCACAAGCTCAAAATCTCCAATTACCTTGAGCTTCTTGATCCCTTGTTTTTCAGCCAATCTTAACCCCAATAATAGGGCCTCATACTCTGCCACATTATTGGTACATTCAAATAACAAAGTGAAAGAGAACCTAAATGTCTTTCCACTTGGTGATCGTAACAAAAAACCTACACCAGATCCTTCTTTTGAACTTGCACCATTGAAGTACATAGTCCACAAGTCACCAAACTCTAACAATTGTTTTACTTTTGTCTCAATCGGTGCAGTAGGCTTATCACAATTGTTAGGGAATTCCTCAGCCCTGAATTCATTTATGCCACTGTCAATAAAACATGTCATATTCTCAGACAGGTCATGCTCAATCATATGGGATACTTTTGACTTTCTTTCAATCTTGACATCCTTACCATCAATGGAGAAAGTAGCAAATGATAGAGCACACTGCATGTTACCCCCATTGATGCACTCCACTTTCTTGACAAAAGCATCCCAAAATGAGGTGGGATGTCTGCAACTAATATAGTCATGACTAAATCCTTCTCAGGGTACTGAGTTAGTTTATAAGGCAATGCTCTGATAGTTCCAACAACTGGCACTTCTCGTGAATCCAAAGCATAACATTTACCTTGAGTAGTATCCACTGTCAAGCCCATTGCCTCCATTATTTGATGCCCCTAAATCTATCATACAGTTCCTTAAAGTTTTCCCATTTATATCAACACTTAAGAAAAAGGGGTTTATATTTTCAAGGCACATATTAATAGAATTCCCTAAATATACAGGGTGAGTTTGTGACACAATTCCCTCTACTTCTTTCTCTTTTCCTTCTCCTTCATCCTTTGCTTCTTTACAACTACCTTGTTCAATATTATTACCAGCAACACCTATGATCAAGGCTATTGTCCTTTCCTTATGCTCATTTATTCTCATCATCTAGCAAAGGTACAATAACTTTAACCTGGGAAAGCACTTGAAACATATCTACGGGTGTATATTTAGGAAAATCAAACACCATACCTTCATCATCTTCTTTTTTCTCTTGTTGCTTACTTCCTTCTACTTTCTTTTGCTTCCTATCTTCTACAGCAGGTTCAACAAACTTTGTAATCACCTTGGTCTTCACCAATGATGAAGCTACATCCTCTTGAGGCTTTGGTATTTCGTTCTTTTTTCCCCAAACCTTATCATTCTTAACCTCTTTGATTTTAACAGCATCCCTTTTGCTGTCAACCTTAACACCCTTGTTTCTATCCTTTTGTTCTTTAATAAACAGGCCAGTAGGTTTACCCAGTTCACCACCCACAATTTTGTTTCTCAACTAAAGTGAACTTCTCATTTGAGCAGCCATTTCCTTAGTCAATCTTGCAATCTCTTCTTCTGATGGTCTCCTTAAGGACACTGAATCTTTAGCCTACTCCATATTGCAAGAATTATGGTCAAAATCACCTTCCTCATCAGAGAAGACTTGTTGATGGTACATCTCACTTCTCTATCTCTGATTATCCATGTCAGCTCCCTGTAATTCATCATCAGAGGAACATTTAGCCTCATCAATGTATGATCTAGCCATACAAACATCTACATTACCCTGCTCACATTCTAGAGTTTGCTCATGAGCATCCTCCTCTATTCCCTCAACAATAAGCAATTGAGCAATACCACAGTAATTTTGATCATGTGGATGTTCACACACCTCATACCATGGTCTATCCTGTACTAGATTTACTGAATGCTTCTGCAAGGGGTCTAGCATATGCTCATCATTTTTAGGCTTCTGGCAAGGCAAGATTGGTTTCCCATCTTTCCAATTTGTATTATAAGGATAATTTTGCAACCTAGGCGGTCTGTCATTTTTATTGTACTATTAATTTTCATTTCCTATACCCTTTTCTTGCTTGGCAACAGTATACTTTATGTCTTTCAAAGTGTTGAAGATCTTTCCCCATTTTTCATCATCCTTAGGCTTTGCAACAGAAACCTTCTCAGTCTTATCCTTAGGATTTTTTAAAAGTGTGGGTTCTTCTCTCCTACCATATTTCCCAGAAGCTCTTCTATTACTCTCAATATTTATAGCCACCCTAAATGCATCCCTCATAGTCTGAGGGTCCTTATCTATGAGGAGATATGCCATTTTAGCATCAAAAGTATTGAAATATGTAGTTAGACAGACATTTTCATCAAGCCTCAAAACCTGGAACAACTTATACATTGCTTTTTGGAATCTTAGATTAAATTATGTCACAAGCTCATTCAATGACTTCTTGATGTTATTGAACTCATTTAACATGAAAATAGCATTGTTTTTATCATCGTATTGTTCCTTGAAACACTTTTCAAATTCATCCCATGAACCAATACTAGCATTAGGTAAACCTCTGTACCAATCCCTTGCATCCTCTACCAGAGATTGTACAAACAATTTCATTACAACATCTTCATGCTCTACCTTGTAATCATTTAGCATATCCATAAAAGCTTTTAAGTGTTCCTCTACTGTCACAACATTGTTGCCAACAAACTTACTCATCTTTTCTCTCAGATCATTAAGGATGGGATTTGGATAACCAGGAATACCATCAAAGAATAATTTCCTATACCTTTCCAACTGTATAGGTCTTCATTGAAATAATCCTTCAATCTTCTTAGAATCAACAACAGACCCTAAATTTTGCACCCTAGGACCATCCTGATTTAGATTTACAAACCTAGTTGCATGAACCTTCGGGCCATAATTGTTTGTGGTGGGATCCAGATTAGTTTTAGGACCATGTTTCAAGGCATCTTGGTGACTGATGAGGTTGCATCTTTTGTAGCCTCATCCATGTTTGACATCTTTAGGAAACTTATTTTCCTCTTCATTTCTGCATTTGTAGCCTCAATCTTTGTCCTCTCCAACTCTTCTGCAAGAGCCTCACTCTCTCTTCTAACCTTTTCTAAGGCAGTTTCAGCTTGTAATGATACATGTGGTGGGGAATCTTGTTTAGGAGGGTGGGAAGTCACCCTTTCACTTATTTTAATCCCCTCAACCTTTTATTTTCCCTTGTCTAAAATAGGATTAGGGTTTGGATTACTCAGTTGAGACTTAACAGGATTTGAGGGTTTTGGGTCTGCAAGTTTTCATTGGGCATCAACTTGACCTACAAGAATTTCCTTAAACACATGCTTTATCTCTTTATCAACAATTTCATGTGCAATAGGGCCCTCAACATCTGGCTTAGGTTTTTCTTGGTTCATGAACTTCATTGTTGCCAACTGTCTAATCAACCTATCCCTTTCAATCACAACATACATCAATTATGTTTCCCTCTCCTTTTCCTTTTTCATTCTGAGCTCAGCTTGCTTTTGGATCTCCCATCTCAAGGATTCAATGTCTCTAAAAACATCATCAAGGTTAGGAAAAGTCATATCAGAACTCGATGTATCACTTAGATTTATTAGATTAACCTCTTCAAGTACATGTTCAGAAAATAAAGGAGTTCCATCATCTTCAGTAGGAGGAGGAGGCACATCATTGGTGCTTTCTCTATGATAACTTCAACTTCTATTCCTACCTCTTCTCTTTTCCGTATATTGGACACTAACAGGCCCTTTATTTTGACATGTTACATCCTCTTGAACTAGTGTATTAAATAATGCATCAAAACATCCACAACTATTTGATTCTGAATTTCTAGACACTGCTTCAAGAGTTTCAAGGATAGGGTGTAAAGGCCTACTTGTACCTTGGTGTACAGGGTTCTGTGATGTGGGAGCAACATTACTAGATTTTGGTCTTTTCTTTATCCAGTCCTTCTTCTTCATTTTAGGAAGTTCACCCTCCAATTTCTATTCTGGATGATTCTTCATAAATGACCTGGTGTTCTTCATTCTGTGTACTTGTCCAAAAGATCTTTCAACTTATATTAAATCTTGAAAATAAGATGCACACTAGTGCAAAGACTTTAGAGTCGCCACCTAATTATCTTGGGAATACCAAATATCCAGAGATACTTGGTGGAATTCAAAAGACCTTTGGAACTCTTTACTGACAATGTACAAATTTGCTTCACTAAATAACTCAAAACACTTCAAAAAAAAAAAGAAATGGACAAACCTAACACAGAACCATGGGCTCAACCTAAAAATCATAGAAATATTATGAAAACCCTATGTAAAATCAACAACCAACACACTAACAAGAAATATTGAAATTAGCAAACCTAGAGGAGTCACCATTTTGTTGGTTGTTTTTACTCTAACCAGGTTGGTCTTTTAATCTACCTATGGAATTTCTAATTCCAATCAAGGGAAGCTAGAATGACCTAGACCAACTAACGAGTATTTTGAAGACCTCCTACACTTTGGGCTCTGCAAGACATGGGAGGGTGATCCCTTAATGCATTTACAATCTCTGCGCCATTATCATAAACAACATTAACAACAACAAATAATCTCATTTAATATCTCAACATAATAGGATAATACCGAATAGAATTGGTTGTTTATCAGTAATATCAACTATTTGGAGCATGAGATAACTACAACACATTTCCTAGTATAAGATAATCATTCATTTCCAATTTGTAGCAAGCTTTAGGTAAATACAAACAAATAATGAACCATATGAATAAATACAACTTAGATCAATGCCATATATCCATTGGAGGAGTCAAATTCATAAGCATCTAAGGTTTATGACAGATTTAACACATAACATATAAGATCCTTGATAACAATGCTTTACAATTTCATCAATATGTATTCTAGCCCAATACTACTTATCAAATCCTTATACATAACATATCCACCTACAATCCCATTCAATAATTTTGATTAATTCCTTGAATTAAAGCTAGAACTAGAATCATACACACCACAACATTGAGATGAATGAGACAACCCTTGATCATCTTATTCAAAATTCAGATATGCATGTACAATGGAGAGACATGAGTTTGAATTAATCATTTCAATTCAAATGTTAGTACTGTCATAAAACATCAAATCCCCATGAAATCAAAACCTACTATAGAATGACTCAAAACCTAAATTGCATTTTCCCTAAAACCATCAAACTTTACAATTTACTCCGCAATTTCACCTAGACTTGATCAAAAATATCTCACTTGCTAACCCATACTTTTGGCCTTGAAATCCTTCTTACAGAAAAAGAAGGAGCAAACAAGCATCGGGCAAAAAAGCAAACATGTCACCAACCAATTTGATCGCCTTGTGATATTCCAAAAAAATTGCTACAACAACAATCTCCCTGAAGAATCTTCTTGTTCACTGTGCCCGCTAAGAAAGGTTAATGCAACAACAAAACCTTCAAGAATTTCGCGCCTAGACTGTCACAAAAAAACAAAACTAGAATCTGTTGTAACTACAACAGCTAATTTTCAACCATTAACAACCTACTCCTTTTCACTCTTCCTCAGTTAAATATACATTTACCCATTTCTGGTACTCTTCATTAGTTGGCCAATCAAAATTGATTACCTCATTCACCTTGACACTATAAGGTGTGTACTTAACTGCCACCTAATTCGCTTCTCTTTCAAAAGACTCCAAGAATGAGCTGGTGCTAATGATTTTGTCCATACAGCTCACCAATAAATCATAATCTGAGTCATCACAAATTAATCCAATTTGATGATTGATGACCTCATTTTCCTGATCCTGCCACTGTTGGAGTGAACTGATATTTCCCTGCTCATCAATTATGTCAGGTCACAATGTGTTGCTCCAATCATCAAAGTTCTTCACCAACTCTCTGATCTTCCTACTCAAGTCATCTGGTAAGGTCTGAAAACCTTGCAATGAATTAACTAACACCTGAGTATGCCTTAATGATTGGGGCCTATTATTTATATCAAAGCTTGAGGCTTTACACATTATGTCTAAATCATTGGTAGGGATCCAATTTTAAATTAATGGTACTGCTACCTCCTAATCCCTATCAATATTCTTTATTGCACTTAATAATAAAGAATATAAAGAATACATAGATAACAATCTGTCATCAACTTTCTCATTTAAATGTCTAAATAAAGCATTAACAATCTCCCTTTGCTTTAAAAGTACTCCCTCCTCACTTACCTTTAAGGATGGGCCTGTAACTTTGCAATTTTGTGCATTAGTTGCTTCTCTGAAGGATCAACAAAGCATTCTATTTCTTCATCAATTACCTCTAAAGTAGGGTTGCGGGAAGGAGTTTGAATGGGAGACCCTGGTGTAGAAATAATGGGAGAAATGGGAGGCACTAACCCTAATGTGGAAGGCAATGTTCTGATCCCTAGACCACTTGATGTCTCCCCAATTTGCTTGTACTTTAACCTGTCCACCTCAGTCTTCAGCTCAACATTCCTTTGTTGCATCTTGCTATATTCCCCAATTATGAAATTATACTTCTCCATTAGGCTTTTCTTTTCAGCCTCCTCTCTTTCAGTAGTCTTTTGGGCCAATTTGGCCACATTTATAGTCAAATTAGTAGCCTCTGTGGTTGAGGTCTCTAAATCTCTCTTTATTTTCAACCCTTCTCTTAAATTTGGGTTAATATCAGTAAAATTTGGCTTTCTCCCTTGAGGGACCAAAGCCCAAATTGCTAAGGTCTCATATTCTGTATTGAAGGAAAAATCTTGCAATGCTGCCTTAATGTCTTCTTTAGAATCTAGCAAGGGATGCTTTGACTTTAGAATAGCATTAAAAGCTATGGCATCTGCAATGTCCCACTCAGGAAAAGTCAAGACACAAGTTTGATTTACCAGTTTTCTCCCCTCCTCAGGAGTGATGTTCTTGAATTCATCCATTAATTTAGCTTTCACTTCATCATCATTCTCCTATTCTAACCTGTCAGGTCTCAATTCTCTTCTCCTCTTGCATTTATCCTGACATTCTTCCAATTTCATTCTCCATACTAGTTGCAAGAAGATTGGAGTTTTTACAAATGCATTATCATCTAGAAACTCCTTACATGCTTCCATTCTTGCATCTTGCACACATTTTCCTTTCATATCCATATCAAAGAGAACCAATTCAATCGGCCTAGGAGGGGAAGGAATTCCCATCTACATGTCCTGGTCAGTGACAACAATTTCACCCACCAAATCCTCTTGTGATTGTTCAATCTTTGCTTAGCTCTGATGGTGGTGGTGAGGGACTATTCTCGGGTGATGCTTCCAAATCAATAATCTTAATTGCCCCAGGCATTTTATGATTTGGACCTGGTTGTGTAGGCAATTTCATTATTTGTTTTCCTTTTCTATCCTCTTCTTCCTCATCACTACTATCATTTCTTTTCCTTCTGTAAATAGGCCTTTTCTCTATAGGCTAGTAGGTTGGCCTCATTTCAATTGGCCTGGCATCTTGCTCTTGTATACCTAGATCCAACTCTAGGTTTACCTTCTTGGTCATCAAGGTGCCCATGATTTCTTTGAAGTTTCCCATCAAAAAGTCAATTTTCTTATGATATGGACTGAACTCCATCAATGGATCATACTTTGGATCCATTTTGTGCAGAATAGCCAATAGCTTGTCATAAGCTATCCATTTCTCCTTGTTCAACTCCTACCTATTTAGGTTAAATTCATTTCTAATCAACTCCTTAGGGAAGTTTAAATCATGCACAAACTTACCACCTTTTATCATTTGTCTGAAAAGAGAAAAGAATCCCTCAGGATCATGTTGCCGCTTGGGACCACACCTCAAATGGTATTCTTCAAAAAAATTCCCAAACTGTACCCAACCTCCTTTCGAAAAGACAAAATCTAACACCATAGTATAGTTCAGGAAAAGTGTTCCTTTACCTTCCCCAGTAAGGTGGTTCTCATGGATACAACCAATCTGCCACATAACTTCTGCAAAACCCACTCTTGGTGGCGCATTGTATGTCAATATATGAGGGGTCCCTTGAAAACCCTACACCCTCAAGACAATGCTGACTGGGTATGGAATAATATCACCCCAGTTATGGCAAACCTTCAACTCTGGCTTCCTCCCCTTTGGTTCGAGGAAATCATGCAACTCCTCAGGAATCTTGGGTACATTTACCATCAGGCTGGCTCTCAATCTTGAAGCAAAACAATTGTCAAAATGCAAATTTATAAATGGCATTGTCCCTGTTACATGATAAATCTACAGTCCACACCTGCACTAGCAATCTTTCTCCGTTAACAAACCGCCTCCATCTTCTCAGAGAAGAATTCAACATTCTTATACAAGAACATATACATTAACATGGAATACCAAAAGAATGGAGTGTCTGCATCATTGCGCTGCAACTTCAACAGCGCTCCATGTATCTTTTTGGCCAACAAAGAAGAAAAATCATAAATCACTCAGAAATTAGAGTGTTGTATTTACACCCCCATGAACATGTAAGCAATAAGCATCACCATGTTGGGGTTAAAACCCAAAATCTAGCACAATGAGTAAAAGGTGGCCAAGAAATGATTTGCAAAGTAGTTCAGTCTGAAAGGTTCTTGGTCATTAGGGATAATATAGAATTTTGAAGCTCTTGCCCTAGCCAAATGAGGTGGGAGCAACTTAGCTCTAAAAAGTGATTTCAACCTCCCATACTCCTGTTTCATCTCCTCAAGATCAATAGGAACCAAGAACATACTAGGCTCACTCAGATCAAAAACTTGTCAAAATTCCTCTCTATTAATGCTTAATAGAACCTTTCCATCATTATCTCGAATCACCCGCGTGACTGGGTCATATCGTGTAGCCACTGCCCTAAGCAAGTTTATATCAGGGAACACACTCGATACCACCAACTTCCCCATATGATACATCTAACCATTCTAAAAGGGGTGGGGAAAATTCCTCTATCCAAACCACAATCTAAACATCTCTAAACCTATAAGAGGAACCCTAACATTGGCTATGTTGGAACAATTATATACTAATACCTCCCATAGGGTTTTTCCTCACATCAAAACCAACTCCTTCTTCCTATCATTCATTGACAAGGGCAATTGATCCAAAAAATCATCATATAGGTTTATATTTAAATAATCAATCTAGCCAAAATGTTGCTTTGACGGTGCCACCTTGGGTAAACTAGGGCTTCCTTGCTATTTCAAACTTCAAACAAACTAGGGCTAAACAAAAATATGAAATTACAGAATAGAACTTTGCAATTTCCCCACAATTCAATTAACCTATAGCCCTAAAACAATTATCAAAAAGCCCTTCGACAAGCACACAACAAATTTCCCCAAATCCATATTCAAATTAACCAGGAGATACAGTAATCAACTCATGGCTTTGTGTTTGCAAAAACCCAAATCTTTGTTGTTAACAATTCATAACTTCGTCCTTGGCCTTGAGACTACTCCACAAAGATGTTTGAATGCTTTGTGACACAAAAATAGGAGAATAGTCATTTTATTTCGATCAAACCATGCTAGTAGATGTCACGTCCACCATTAAAGCTTACTCACGCGTTGCACAAATAGCTCCAATCGCATTTGATGCATATTTAAATACTAGTTGTTGATCCTTCACTTTGGTCAGATCATCGAACGGATGCCTTCAAAACAAGCTGACACAATCTCCATCATGACAATAAGGGCCCACCATACTATGTGTTTCTGAGGAAGTCCACGTGGCGCTTGCCCGAGATATCGCGATCGATAAAAACCTCGCAAGTTCTGATCACACGATGGCGGGAAACCATGGATCTCAACCATCGGTAATCTTGTTCATTCAATGCAGTCACCAGCTTTTTTATTAACCATCGAGCACTTTTCCTAAAGATATTATAGCATCTTCATTGATTTATAACACATGCATCTCATAAATGCTTTAGTAACCCACTACATAATGTATTAAAACCAGATAAATGTATCAAAATATTTCTATCATCTCTTCAGCTTCACCGGATGAGACACACGACACTCGCTCATGATATCGTGATCAACCAAAACAGTGTGGTGGGTGTTAGCTCTCAAAAACTCAGGTTGAATGCCTCATGAGGCTGCCAATCTCTTGATACGCTTTAGGGTAACTGACAAGGTCAAGATAACTCAACCTTCTACTCTTTAGGTGCTTCTAAACCCAGGCGGGTGTACCTTTTGAATTGAGCAAACTTATCTTATGATTATCCTTCTGAAATGCTTTGTCCACAATGGCAAATGGAAGTGAACAAATAAAATCAAACTTGATAGCAATCTTCTGATCTAAATCCTAAAATTCTTAATTAATAGATATAAAGAAACTAAATGAATTCAAATGATGAAATTGTAGAGACTAGTGCCGTGTTGGGTATGCGAAGTCAAATGAAATAGAAGTGGGCAACTTATTCTGGTAGAAAATAAAATTGAAGGCATATGATCTGTTCATAACATGTATAAACAATGCAGGATTATGACTACTAAGCTCTACTTTAATAATCTAGATGAATCTTCCTGATTATTGTGATCAACGAAAAAGATTTAATCTCTACTTGAGAGAACCAATCAATTAATCACACAGATACAACAAATGTGCACTGATAAACTGAGAATAAGCTTGTTACTTCAATTTAAACAACCAGAAAGAATCAACTTGGAGACAGCTTAGCAATGCTTTTCAATAAACTCAACATACAATTGACACCAGAAATAACCTACCACATCAGCTGATTTTCATTGAATTTGCCATTTTAAAACATGCACATAGTCTCTAATAAGAGAAAGCTATTCTAATGTAGCCATTCCTAATCTACTATATGTGATCTAAAATCTGATAATCATCAATTACAATCGGGGTGCATATATATACACCAGCAATCAGGAAACAAATCGCTTCCAAATCAGATCGGCCACTGTTAAAATCGGGCTCAATCATGTCGGCCTCCAATGACATTTGAAATTCACATGTCAGGCACAACATTTGAATATAATCTCCGAGCCATTCGCCGAGACACCCTGAAAGTATGCTGAAGCCAAAATATCGCTTATCGCTATCTACCCGTGTTCCCCTGTTCTTTGTGTTATTCGCCATCACTGTGACCATCTGAGTCATGGAGATATCATATCGAAAACCCTTTGTCATACCGAGAGCACACATGTGTTACATTTGTTTCAATCGCTGAGATACAAGAGAATATCTTACCGAAATGAACCTTTGTTTGATTCACTATCACTGTAACCTAATGGCATCGGAGAGACCCTATAGAGAATTCAATTGTTATGCCAAAAGCCCCTTATTCATCTTATGTGTCACTGTGAAACATCGCTCTCGGGGAAACCTCATATAGATTTAATTATGTTTCCCTGAAAGCCCACATGATACATATTGGTCACCGAGACATATGATTTTTCCTGCCGAAGAGTCCATCTATCTTATGTATGTCGCAGTAACTTCCATCTGTCGGGGGGACCTCTCGCAGAATGCCTCGAGTCATACCGAAAGTCTCCCATCATGTTATTTCCAAGTCGCCGAGACAAGGCAACTCCTCTTGTCGAAAGAAATCCATTTTTTATTGTCGGCAAGACCTGACGGGCTCGCCAAGACACAATGCCAAAAATTATGACTCAGGCCAAAGTGAACACTTGTGCAAAGTCAGTAAGACATATGGAGATCGCCATGACATCCCACCGAAGGCCCTGTCTCATACCGATAATTCTATTCCCCACCGCCGGTCGATGAGACAATAAGGTCTCACCGTGACATTGCATCGACGCCCAAACCTATGCCGAAATGTGTATCATCCATCATACCAGTCATCAAGACAAGGGAGCTTCGCCAAGACCTCATCTCGAACACCAACTTATACCGATACATTCTCCCGTCACCGGTCGGCAAGACAACGAACATCGCTAAGACATAATGCCAATAACTCCAATCTCTACTGATGAATCCTCATAAGCGCAAGTCGGTGAGACCCAACCCATTCGGGGAGACCTCACCCTGGTGAAAATACTTATGCCGATATACCTTTCCTCTGTCACTGAAACAATATGAGAGTCATGCCAATAACTGCCAGTGAGTAAAATCCATTTTCCACAACATAGGAAATGTCTTACCGATAGGAAACTCAAACGTTTACAAGCAAAAGAGTAGACCGAGGAGACCTTAATGTTGTCACGCTGATACAGACCAGAATGTGAAAAATGCATGACACGATGGATTCAATGGGGCAATATGGAAAAATATGAGTGGAATATGCACATGGTAGGACCAAATCTGGAAGTATATGAGTAAAACCAACATGTGAAAATATCATATTTTTACAGTTCCAACAGTGGCTCCGTCTGGGGATGAATGATAGTGAGATCATTGCAAGGATCCAGAATCTTTGGGTGAGTAGACCAGACACAAAATGATGAGCCAGTGACCAGAATGGAAATGGAAATGGAAATGAAGCATGAAGGAATGAATGCAAAAGAATGCAAGATGGAAGTGAAATGGATGCAAAATGAAGGTTAACCACAACCCTAAACTACTATGCATGGAAAAGAAATTTAGAGAGGATAAGCAAGAGTTGTCCATGCACTGGCAACCCTTAATCCGTTGTGTTTTAATTTCTCCTGTCCTAAGCTGTTACAATCTGAAACTCAAACCAAGCTTTCCCCTATCAAACACCTGGTTTTGTGTCGAGTTCATCAAATTCTTCTTGAAGATACTCATGCAATCTTTCTTGTCACTGTTATTGCAAGTTCTTAGGGTATCATCATGCTCGGTTTGGCCCAAAATCCCTACACCATCCTCTAGTTCAAATTCTTCAACATCTTGGGACAAACCCCTGTTATTTTCAACATTCAAAATGCATGCATATGAAATACAACATTCCTTATTATCTTTCTCATTGTTATGTATTATGAAACATTCATTCAGCTGCATTGAAAATTGACCAACAAAATGCCTTTCTTGAGAAACAAAAATTTATGTCACACCAACATTGTCTGAAACAAACAAATCTGAAACCTTTTGCACCTCTTTGATACTATCATTTGGATACAACACTGGATTATGACTCATATCGTCAATATCATGCATATATGAACCAATCAAAGCTGAACCTCTATCATACTTGGCATGCAAATAAACATTCTTCACAAGAATTAGAAATTTCAAAATCACATACCTCATCCTGAATAGAAATAGACTTTTGATCAACACCAAAGGTTTCACCATCATTCCAAGAAATGCACACGAAGTCATAAGAATCTTTACATAAAGATCTTTCACTGTCAAAATAAATGTAAGTTGGACACAAAACTTCAAGATCACCTTCGTGTGCACATCTTGGGTATTTAGGAGTTAACAAATTTGAAATATGTCCACTTTTGAGCGAACAAGTCTCAACATTTTCACCACTAAAGTTGTATTCTCCATTTTTTCCATCATCAAAAAGAAATCCAAGACCATCAGAGAATGAAAAAATAGAAACATTATCAGCACAGTCATTTATTCCATCATTTTGCTTGTTTGAAATTATCTCCTCTTTCTCATAAAGTGGATTTGAGAATACCTGAAGTTCACTCTTGGACATACCTTTGCAAAATATCATCTGAACTTCTTTTAAAACTTCATCATACAATGGGTTTGAAAAAGTTTGGAAATCACTTTCAAATGTACAAACCTCATCATCATTAGTTGTATCTTCATAATAGGTAGAAGAATCCCTTGATTGTAGATCAAAATCCTCTGGTTCATCTTCAGAATCTGAATATTCACTAGATTCCTCACAACATGCACTGCTTTCCCTATCATAATCTATTATGCAAGTGAAATCTCTTGTATCTTCATCTTCCTCACGCAAGCTATCATAGGAATCATCTTGATTTTCACATGTTTCATCTTCTATCGGTTGCATCATCTGATCAATTTCTTTATACTCATCAGAAATACAACTATTGGATTCAATATTGATAGTGTTCCCATACCTTATTCCTTGGGATAATGCTTGAATGAAGTTAAAAGAGGAGCCTTCTGCCTTAATCCTTTTCTGCTGCTCCAATGTTTCTCCTTTGTTTTCTTCCTTCTGATCAGCAACAATTAGTCTCTCTATCTCTTCTTCAGTAAGTCTCTTCATACTGTATTGAGCAAGTACCTCAACAGAATGTGGCTCTGTATAATCATCCTCAAAGTCAGAAAGGACCTGCTGTTCAGCCATATGAACATTATATTTCTGATTTGAAACATCATGCTAATAACCTTCATCCTCTGAAGATGAGTACCTCATATAAGTTCCTTTCTTGCTCAATGGGTCAGGAGTCTCTTTGTTTCCAGGCCTAGGTATTATAGGTTTCTCATCCTTCTAGTCTGAATTATAAGGCATGTCATGCAACCTCGACCTTTCATTCTTGTAAGTATTCTCCTATCTGTACTGATAATTGCTACTTTGCTGATGAGCCTTAGGATTGTCTCTTTTATCCATTATCCCTACAACCCTCCTATTGTTTTCAATTGTCTATGCCATCTTCTGAGCTTCAGCCAAATCTCTTGGGAATCTATTTCTCAGTTCATACCCTGTTTTAGGATCGAAAGCATTCAAATAAACAATAAGTGCTATAGAGTCTGACAACCTTGATCCAGGAGGTATTTTATTCTGCAACTTATTGAACCTCCGATTAAAGTCATAAACTGTATCATTTTGATCTTTCTGAATTCGTATTAATTCATGAAGAGCAGCTTCTGGTGCACTTGGATTCCCATATTGCTCAAGGAATCAATCATGAAATCCTTGGAGAGAATCAATAGAGACTGCTGGCAAGCTGTTGAACCAATCCCTAACATCTTTAATAAGTGATATCATGAATAGCCTCATGCGTAGATCTTCATATGGCACATCCAAATCTTGGATGAAAGCATTCAAACTTCTTAAATGCTCTTCAGCAGTAAAAGCACTACTTCCTGTAAAATTAGGCACCATACCTCTCCAATTTCCATCCATTGGATAAGGGGATAATTGAATCCCTGCTAAATCAAATTGTCTGATCGTTGTTATGTAGTGATGAGGGGGGCGCCAGGTAGGTACTGATAATGGTACGGTGGACCATTGCATTGTGTATAATAATATGACACATACTGCTGACCATGAGGTGGCTGTGCTGAGTGTATATTCTGTTGTGCATGATATGCACTGCCTCCATTTGTGTACCCGTTTGTTCCATACACAAATTCCATTCTTCATCAAAAAATTTAGAGTCACCGCCTACTTTTCCACAAGTAGGAAAATGATTCTTTTCTAATCTTCTCCCAGCAGAATCACCTGAAACTTCTCAAATTACAGATCTTCTCTTCACTGACTCTATATGATGATCTTCAACTGAATTTTCTGATGTAATCCCGAGCAGAGTTTCCAATTTGTTAGCTCTCAAAAATGTAGGCTGAATGCCTCAAGAGGCTGCCAATCTCTTGATACGCTTTAGGGTAACTGACAAGGTCAAGAGAACTCAACCTTCTACTCTTTAGGTGCTGCTAAACCCAGGCGGGTGTACCTTTTGAATTGAGCAGACTTATCTTATGATTATCCTTCTAAAATGTGTTGTCCACAATGGCAAATGGAAGTGAACAAATGAAATCAAACTTGATAGTAATCTTCTAATCTAAATCCTAAAATGCTTAATTAACAGATATAAAGAAACTAAATGAATTCAAATGATGAAATTGCAGAGACCAGTGCCTTGTTGGGTATGCAAAGTCAAATGAAACAGAAGTGGGCAACTTATTCTGGCAGAAAATAAAATTACAGGCATATGATCTATTCATAACTTGTATAAACAATGCAAGATTATGACTAGTTACTAAGCTCTACTTTAATAATCCAGATGAATCTTCCTGATTACTATGATCAATGAAAAGGATTTAATCTCTACTTGAGAGAACCAGTCAATTAATCACACAGATACAACAAATGTGCACTGATAAACTAAGAATAAGCTTGTTACTTCAATTTAAACAACCAGAAAGAATCAACTTGGAGACAGCTTAGCAATGCTTTTCAATAAACTCAACATACAATTGACACCAGAAATAACCTGCCACATTAGTTGATTTTCATTGAATTCGCCATTTTAAAACATGCACATAGTCTCTGATAAGAGAAAGCTATTCTAATGTAGCCATTCCTAATCTACTGTATGTGATCTAAAATATGATAATCATCAATTACAATCGGGGTGCATATATATACACCATCAATCAGGAAAAAAATCGCTTCCAAATCATGTCGACCACCATAGAAATCGGGCTCAGTCATGTCGGCCTCCAATGACATTTGAAATTCACATGTCGGCCACAGCATTTGAATATAATCTCTGAGCCATTCGCCGAGACACACTGAAAGTATGCCGAAGGAAAAATATCGCTTATCGTTGTCTGCCCACGTTCCCCTATTCTTTGTGTTATTCGCCTTCACCATGACCATCTGAGTCGTGGAGATATCATATCGAAAACCCTTTGTCATACCGAGAGCACACATGTGTTACATTTGTTTCAGTCGTTGAGACACAAGAGAATATCTTACCGAAATGAGCCTCTATTTGATTCACTATCACTGTAACCTAATGGCATCATAGAGACCCTATAGAGAATTCAATTGTTATGCCGAAATCCCCTTATTCATCTTATGTGTCGCTGTGACACATCGCTCTCAGGGAAACCTCATATAGATTTCATTATGTTTCCCCGAAAGCCCACATGATACATATTGGTCGCTGAGACATGATTTTTCCTGCTGAAGAGTCCATCTGTCTTATGTATGTCGCGGTAACTTCCATCTGTCGGGGGGACCTCTTGCAGAATGCCTCGAGTCATACCAAAAGTCTCCCATCATGTTATTTCCCAGTCGCTGAGACAAGGCAACTCCTCTTGTCGAAAGAAATCCATTTTGTATTGTCGGCAAGACTTGACGGGCTCGCCAAGACACAATGCCAAAAAATTATGACTCAAGCCGAAGTGAACACTTGTGCAAAGTTGGTAAGACATATGGAGATTGCCATGACATCCCACTAAAGGCCCTATCTCATACCGATAAGTCTATTCCCCACCGTCGGTCGGTGAGACAATAAGGTCTCATCGTGACATTACATCGATGCCCAAACCTATGCCGAAATGTGTATCATCCATCATACCGGTCGGCAAGATAAGGGAGCTTCACCAAGACCTCATCTCAAACACCAACTTATACCAATGCATTCTCCCATCACCGGTCGGCAAGACAACAAACATCGCTAAGACATAATGCCGATAACTCGAAGCTCTGCCAATGAATCCTCATACTTGCGCAAGTCAGTGAGACCCAACCCATTTGGGGAGACCTCACCTCGGTGAAAATACTTATGCCGATATACCTTTCCTCTGTCACCGAAACAATATGAGAGTCATTCCGATAACTACCAGTGAGTAAAATCCATTCGCCACGACACAGGAAACGTCTTGCCAATAGGCAACTCAGACGTTTACAAGCAGAAGAGCGGACCGGGGAGACCTTAATGCTGTCACGCCGATACAGACTAGAATGTGAAAAATGCATGACACGATGGATTCAATGGGGCAATATGGAAAAATATGAGTGGAATATGCACACGGTAGGAACAAATTTGGAAGTATATGAGTAAAACCAACATGTGAAAATATCATATTTTTACAGTTCCAATAGTGGGGTCATCACGGGATGGTGGGGAACGACTGAGATCAAATGATAATTGATCTATGGTCACGCAAACCTTTCCCTCTACAAAATATAAAACATTTATTAAAAGAACGAGGGGACATCACTAGGCTTACGATAAACAATAACATAAGTTGTTTTTAATAAGGAAGCACGGGACCATCCAAGACTTAAGAAAAAAAAAATTTCAAGCAAAGGAAATAAAACAATAAAACAAAAGGGGCCCAACCTAGATGAAGTGATGGGGCTTAAGTTGTTTTAAAACCCTCCCAAAACGTAATGACCAAATAGATCCCCCCCAAGGTGTATGATAAACACTAGATTTTTACATGAAGACAAAGGTAAAACCCCAACCTTAAGCTTTTCCCAGACACTATAGATGACTAGAGACATAAGGCAGGATAAAAATGGAACACAAAGAGAAAATTTTTTAAGTTCCATAAGCTTTCAGGAGCTGTCGAGAGCTTTCAAGAGCTCTACCGGTAGCTTCAAGAGCCAATCCTCTAGCTGACTATGACAGTCTTCCTAACTATCTTGTTGATTGTCTTCCAACTTTAGGAGTCATCAAGAGCTGTTGGGAGCTTTCAGGAGCTCTCATTAGCTTTTCAGGATCTTGACCGACGCTTTCAGGAGCAACTGCAGGCTCTTCTTGCTAAACTTCATGTTCAGTTTCTACTTCTTTAGGAGTTGTTAGGAGTAGTTCTGAACTATCAGAATCTACCACTCCATCCCATGACTTATCTTCTAGGAACTCCACGTCCCTACTAATGACTATCTTCTTGGTGATTGGATTATATAGCCGATAGGATTTGGACTCTTCACTATAGCTCATGAAAATGCATTTTTCACCCTTGTCATCTAATTTTTGCCTCTTTTCCTTAGGCATGTGTGCATATGCTACACACCTGAACACTCTCAAGTGCTCAATTGTCCTCTTACGTCTTCTCCATGCCTCTTGAGGTATCTTATCACAGATTTCCTTTGTTGGACTTCTACTAATCAAATAAACAGCTATTGCTACAGCCTCTCCCCAATATTCAGTTGGGAGTCCTTTTTCTTTCATCATGCTCCTTGCCATCTCCACAATGGCCTATTCTTCCTTTCAGCCACTCCATTTTGTTGTGGAGTATAACTAGTTGTTAGCTCCTTCTTGATTCGATTTTGCTTGCAAAAATTCACAAAAAAGTTAGAGGTATACTCTCCTCCACGATCTGACCTTAAGATCTTAAGCACGTGTCCAATCTCCTTTTCAGCCTAGGCCTTAAACAACAAAAACTTGTCAAAAGCTTCAGATTTATGTTGCAAAAAATAGACCCATGTCTTACGGCTATAATCATCAATGAAGGTCATAAAAAATATACTTTTATGAACAGAAATGATTTGCATAGGGCCTACCAAATCCGTATGCACTATCCAATGGGGCTCTTGCCCTTGTAGAGTTTCCCGATTGAAAGGGCTACCTATGTTGCTTGCCCAAAATGCAAGTCTCACATCTAACATTAGACTCTATTATCCTTGGCAAACCATCAATCATTTTATTCTTGGACAAAAGACTCAAACCAACATAACCTAAATTTCCATACCTGAGATGCCATAGCTTGGAGGGGTCTTGAATGGTGCTCTTGAGCACTACATGATGTACTGTTGTACATTTTCCATTCTTGAGAGGTGCAGCAACAGATTGAGATGAGAAACACGTCTCAATCTTCAATGGAAACATTTGGTTCTTTGTCATTTCGACTGCTGCAAGCACCCTCGTACTCTCATTCTTGTCATAAATGACGCATTGACCCTTCTCCATCAACACTTTGTATCCATTTTGGATCAGCTGTCCAACACTCATCAGGTTGTGCTTTAACCCAGGAGCAAGAAATACATTCTATATCTCCTTCTTCTCACCTTGCTTGTTGCGGATCATAATAGATCCTCTTCCAACAACAGGAACTACTCCATTGTTCCCCATTCTTATTTCAAACTTAACATTTTTATCAATGAAAGAAAAAAGACTTTCATTACCATTCATGTGGTTGCTGCAACCACTGTCCAAATACCAGATTTCAGGGCTGCCTTCTTCACCAATGTTGCACATGATGAAGGCTATGGACTGGTTTCCATCAGCCACATTTGCATTTTTTTTTTACTGATCTCTTTGCTTGGCCCAACATTCACTCGCATAATGTCTGAACTTATGGTAGTAGTACCATTCAACATTGCTCTTGTCATTCTTCTGATACGAACTGTTGTTCTTCTTGCCTCTTCGGGAGTTGGTCTAAGAACTGCTTGCTCCATCTTGGTTGCTTGCTCACATCGAGCTTTCTCCAGCATTACCACGTCCAGATCTCCCTCTACCACATCTGGAGTTGTTTCTACCTCTCCCCCTATCTCTTGCATTCAACCGAGCTTTAAAAGCTTGCTCTTGGGAGGAATTTGCAGACCTATTTAGGCGTTGCTCATGAGTTTGCATAGAACCCATTAACTCATCAACAGACAACGTTGTGAGATCCTTTGCCTCTTCAATGGCAATCACCAGTACATTCATGGGTAAGCTTCTGAGGATTTTCTCCACAATCCTCTGATCATCAAAGGCTTCTCCATTCACTCTCAACTGGTTTATCAAACCTAAGAGTCTTGTGTGGAAAACTGAGATGTACTCATTGTCCTTCATTTTAAGAGTCTCAAACTCTCTTTGAAGCATCTAGAGCTTCACCAATCTAACCTTTTCAGTTCCTTTGTAGTTCGTCTGGAGGATTTCCCAAGCTTCCTTTGCATAGTTAGCTGCTGCTATTCTAGGAAAAATGGCCTCTGTCAAGGCTGCTTTTATCAAACTCAATGCCTTAGCATCTTTCCTCCTTAACACCTTCAACTGGGTCTTCTAGTTGTTTGTGAGCACAACATATGCTACTGGGCCAGTTACATTATTGAATCCATTGACCACAAACTCCCACAAATCATTGGCAACTATAATGGTCTTCATCTTCTTCGCCCAAATATCATAGTTTTGTCCACTAAAGGACGGTGGCTATTGTTAGCTCTTTCCTTCATCTTTAGCCATGTCTCCTACACAATAAAAACTCAATACCCAGAAAAAAATGCCCTAACTCACAAAGAAATGGGGCCTATGGCTCTGATACCATGTCTTATTTTTTGATTGCACAAAAATCATACAAAGCTACTGCTCTGTTTCCCCAAAACACAAACAGGGGAATACAAAATGTGAAATAAACAAAATGCAAGGAGACAAATCTAGGCATGCAATATTTTCCTTTTTTATATTAAATATGTTGGAAATGACAATACAGGAAAAATTAAACTTAAACTATTGAAAGCTAATTCTAATCTACGAATCACAATCTGTTGTGAGCTTCATTAGCTGCTAGGAGCTCAACTAACAGGAGCTACGCAGAGCTCTTCAGGAGCAATCTCTGCTCACACACAAAACAAATAGTTGTTGATGTTCAAGAGCTTTTAGAAGCTCACACAGAAAACATTCTCTTTCTATAGATTACTGTTGCACAAAAAAAATTCTTCAACTCTAACTGAGTCTTCTCAACTGACTGAATAAAATTGCCTTCATTTCTTTTGTCTTTCGAACATTCCCTCTCAAATTCAAAATTACCTACCAGCATTAATTTGGAATTCAAAAATTCCTAACTTCATTAATTCTTTTGTAGTCTTCAGGTGCACGTCGAGAGCAAGTGGAGAAGACAATCCCCAAAACAATCTTTCAGTTGCAGGCATCGAATGCCCTTGACAGGTAGGTGTCAAGGGGAAGAGGCTCAGGAGCATTCAATTTTCCAACAAACTTGATTTTGGATTTTCTCTAACATAATTTATGTGTTCAATATATATATATTCTAACTAGTATTTTCCAATGTTGAAAAGATCTATATATTTTCTTATATCTTTCTCAATTTGACATCCATTTGAAATTGTTAAAAACATACATTCAAAAATGATAAGATCATTTCTTTATCTTTTTATTCGCTAATAGCAATATGAAGAATATCCTCCCTATTTATAGAGCACTCTCTCTCTCCTTCCCCTCTCCCTCTTCTCACCTCCCTATCCACCACACCCTCCTCCGCTTCCCCTAAAAAGGGAGAGATCTAGCAGAGGTGATACTTTAATTAGTCTCAAAATTCTAGCAAAGAGATTATATTCAATTAGTCCATCATCGTGTCTTTAACTTTATTAGCTAGAACATATGATACTAGTGATTCAATTTCAGATTAGTTGATCCTCATACATTACAGCAACAATAACAGATATCATATAAGTGAATTCCAATCCTCATACATTACATCAACAATAACAGATATCATATAAGTGAATTCCAAGCAAATACTAGTTAAATTGTTAGGCAAGTTTTTCTTGAGATTTTGTAGAACATAAACTCTATGCTTCGCGGACAGCAAGGTCTATCATGCATATATGTCAAACAATATTTTCATTCAACTACGTAGGAAGAGGCCTCGAACCTAAAAGCCCATTGCATCGTTAACCCATCTTCGGGATCAATAGTTAGACTGAATTCTAAATGAACTCAGTGCAAACTTCTTGTGATCGAGCTTTGTGATAAGCTCTGTTTTGTTGTTTGAATCTGATTTATTTTAACAATTTTTACGCTTGGGGTTTCTAGTCTACCTTACAACCTCCCATTTACAATATCACTGAACTACGAACGCTTTTGTAACAAGACTTTCTGTAGACTCCTTTTACTGTTCCGGTCTGATTCTTTATCTCCAACATGCTCAACCAACTTTAAAAAACTTGTCTGCCACTCATGAGAAAGTCTAAAACTTATACTAGTACTTTTCATGCCATATATACCAACTAAAACTACCGAAGCAGCAATTACATCTACACGCAGACAATTGGAATTAAACAAAAAACCTAAAAAGGCGACATGTTAAAAATATATGTAAGCCATGAATTACAGAGAACATGATACTGAACCAGATAACAAAGAACTACCTTCTTACAAGCAGATGCAATGAATTCACCACTAACCAAACTGGTTCACTACAATGTTTAGTATTATTTTCCAAAGGCAACCTTGAATGAACTTCTTAATATATCACCTGTACACCATTGATCTGTAATAAAACTACTCCTAAGTTTAAATCGGACCATCTGCACTTGATTCCCCGCAGTGCAATCTCACTCTCTCGACTCTATGGAAGTCCTGAGATCTCCCTGCTTAAAATCAAGAGAGAGTAATTGCATAGCTAATTTCTAAGTGTGATGAAAGTAAACAAACAGAGAAATATATCTCATGTGTTTCTGGACTTCAGCTAGACGATTGAATCTGATCTAAATCCATGAAACAGCAAATCATACAAACAAACAAACATGCAACTGTATATCTGCACAGATCTACCTGACCTGATCTGTGCACATACAAATTAATCAAACATCTCTAAGGTTTAAACACCCACTACAATTTAAGACCTCTTCTTATCTCTAACTCTAAGCAGTTTTATGTTTAATGCACCTGTGGAAGCACAAGAGTAGGTAAAAGCCCGTTAGCCCGGCACAAAGGTCCATATAACTCAAGAGGAGCTCCTTCAAACACAGCCTCGCAATCATTATGCTCTGCACGCCTGTAAGAAAAGTCCTCCAAGAAATGAGTAGCACTACAGCAGGAGGACACATGATAATAACCTTCACATGGAAACTTATGATGACCCAGCTGAAACACTGAGCACAATCCAGCTATAAGCTTCAGCTTGGGCTTCTGCTTCATCACTTTCTTCTCCTCCGACCGCCGTCAAATTTCCAGAATAGTTGATTCTTGTCGGGGCTCTGAACTAAAAGGAAGCTAGAAGCTTCGATCTATTAGATCTGTAAGATATATTTTATCCGATCCAAGTCTTTTACCTAGCTCGAACTGTGTGCTGGGACTTTTAATGAATCAAGGAAACTTGTATCCCCAGAACTCGCCTGGGGATCAGCTTATATGGATTAGTAAACAAGATTAAGCTATGCAGCATATCCAGGAAGGTGTTTCGTAAAAGAGTCCGGATCAGCCGGGCTGCCTGCCTGCCTGCATGGCAGCAGCAGAAGTGCCTTTGTAGCCTCTAGGTTACATAGCACTGCATAATGAAAAAGAGTGCTTCAGTGCACACGATGAGTAAAAGAAATGTCTCTAAGGGCAACCTGGTTTCTCAAGGAAAATGGGACAGTCATCAATTATTACTATTAGATATTTAGCCCTACGGTCTATTTCTGGATGTTTATGTATCCATTCTAAGTCTTTCAACTATCTATGAGGTTATGAGAGAAAAGATAAAAGAATATTTCATCTTTATATTTTGTCTTTTTTGTGTGGTATTCATAAAAGAAATATTTTTAAGGAAATTTATGTGGCAGTTATCAATTATACTTTGTTCAATATTTATATTTATCTTACATTCTATTTGTGAATGTTTATGTATCTATTGAAGTCTTTCAACTATCTATGAGAGCACTGATTAAGAATACTTCATCTTTTTGTTTTAATTTTGTATGTGTAGTATTGACAAAAGAAACATTTATAAGTGAGACCTATTTTCTAAAGGAAAATGTGACAGTCACCAATGATTGCTATAGTCTATATGTAGCCATGCGGTCTATTTGTGGATGTTTATATATCCATTCAAATCTTTCAACTATCTATGAAGTTATGAGAGCAAGGATTAAGAATTCTCCATCTTTATATTTTGTTTTTTTTGTGCAATATTGATGAAAGAAATATTTCCAAGGGAAACCTATTTTTTGAAGGAAAATGTGATAGCCATTAATTATTACTATAGTTGATATTTAGCCCTATGATCTATTTGTGGATGTTTATGTATCCATTCAAGTCTTTCAACTATCTATGAGGTTACTAGAGAAAGGATTAAGTGTACTTCATCTTTATACTTTGTCTTTTTGTGTGCAGTATTGATAAAAGAAACATTACTATAGTCATTATTTAGCCCTATGGTCTATTTTTGGATGTTTATGTATCCATTCAAGGCTTTCAATGATCTATGAGGTTATGTGAGCAAGGATTGAGAATACTTCATTTTTATATTTTTACTTTCTTTTGCAGTGTTGATCTCTTAATAATTTTTCATCTACTCATAATTTATATACCTAAAATTAATATGTCAAGAAAAATGTAGTATTAAGTAGTTTTAACATTATCTTTAAATTATAGATATTTAATTTATTCAAATTTATAATTTTTTTATTTTATCTAAGGTTTGATTTGATTTAATTACTTGTATGTTTACATGTTTTTAATGAAATTGGTACATTATATTTTTAAACATATTTAAATTTTTATAGTAATAGATTAGAATATATCATATGTAGTTTAAGTGCTTAGAGTATTATGAGATTTATAGTAGGTTTTATTGACTCTTCAAACAAAATAAAGGATTTTTTGAGCTCTTATTCATTATATGGCTCAACAATGTATGGCTTTATTCATTTGAGGGATAACCCAACATCTATTTGACCTATTTTAAAGTCATTAGTAGACTTCTTTACCTAAACCTACATGTTTAGATCTATTTTTCCAATTGCAATAAACTGTAATATCATGTAATATTTTTAGAGCTTGGAAACCATGATAAAGTGTGTATAAGGTGTTGTTTAAATAAGATAATGGAGCTATTTGATTCCTTTCAAAACTATAGATTACTCTTCAAAAATATATAGAGAATTTTCAAAATCATGAAGTAGTGATTGAAAAGGTTCACTAAGATATTTTCATTCTCTACATAGCCTAAACTACTTTTTGCAATGAAGACAAAATACAAATATATTGATTAGAGGATTTCAATCTTTTCTCAATTTAGATGAGAATTTTTTCATCTTGATACGCATGAAAACATCTAGATGATTGATAAAAATGGTGAATCGAATGAGGATAAATATACATTTTTTTTATTCTATCTTTATTTCCTTCTCTTTATTACTATTCTTATATTTAATTTTTTTTAACAAGTACTTATCAGTGCTTTAGTGTGACTTCTTTTATCAAAGACAACAAATAAAGTATTTTTCTTTTCTCATTATACATTAACTAATGGAGTTACAACCCCATCCCTCTAATTTTGAACCAATAACACTCTTCATGAAGAACAAAAACTTTAAAATTAATCCCATTTAATTTTTTATTGTATAATTAATCAACATCTCTCACATAAATTTGTTTGAATTCATTATTCCTTACATAATAGAACTATTGATTTTTCTTGGTTTGCATGGCCAATGATGCTCGAAAGTGACTCTTTTTGGAATTAGATAACAACAATAATCACATGGATTTGGTTTTAGGAGAAGAACTCAACACTGTTAAAAATAGTTTTAAATGAATCTAGAATAGTGGTGTTAATCTACAATGAAGAAATTGGTGATTTGATCTATTGTGAAAAGTTTTGATTGTACAAAAACCTCTTACAATAAAGCTTAACAACCATGCCTCCACTTGATTTGCTTCTCATAACTATATATTGGATATGTAATGAAAATATAACAAGTTAGACTAATTTTTCATTACTTAATATCTTACTAACATTCAAATATAGTCCAAGGTCTCATAGCTCTCTAAAAAATATTAATTACTCTTTCTAAACGCATCCCCTTTCTAACGTACGCTTATGTTGTTGACAAAATGAAAATATTTATTATAATATGTCATTCAACAAGAATTAACCCATCTTGATTAGCTTTAATGCTTACATGTTTTCTAATATTTTGAAACTAAACTAATAAAGGAATACAAATATATTTATTAGTGTGTGTGCACTTTTAAAGCACTTATCCTTTTGAATAACCCAAGGAAAAAGGACATCTAATTTAAAACTAAGTAGAATATTTAAAGAGAAAAATCAAAGAGGGTAAAATAAAATTTTATCAAAACTTCTTTGAATGAATCTCTTTAGAAATTAGTTGTAATGGTAGAACAAATACTTGATAATTTTAATTCTACAAAGGTGGAGGGAATATTAAATGCTCTTGTATCAATTGGATAAAAAATAGTAAGAAAATTTTTGAGCTTTCCTTTCAATTCCTCAAACACATGAATGAAATCTAGACATAATTGTTTTTACCAAGATTCCACAAGACATTTCATAACTAACTCAAGATTAATTTCAACCGACCTTTTCTCTGCCGATAGAAGTTTTTATTCCAAGGTGACCACTTAGATCATGAGATTGATATAGGATTGAACAATATTATGTTCACAAATTTCTAGATTGTAATCTATCTAAAGAGTCAATTCAATATATGTGTGAACTTCTTTCTCAAAATAACATAGATAAATATTGCTTGTTTATGAACAAGAAAAATCATATGTGTTGATGGTTTATCTACTAAATTCCTTTTCTATGTGTCTTATAGTCTCTTAGGATTCATTTAATAAAATAATGGTACAACATGTGCACTTATAGGGTACTAATAAGCACCTCTATTTTCATTTTTACTCTCCATGTTTATGTTGTGATACCCACTTTGCATAGAATATTTTAATTAAAATGCCACCCTAGTTTCACCTTGTATCCTATGTACCTACATTTTATACCTTTTTATATCTCATTATTATTTTTATTTTTTCAACCAAGGATAATAAACTAATTTTTATTGTGATCTCCTATATTAAATCCTTGGCATGGAAAACCTATATAAGCAATGACAAATACATATTTGATTAAAGTATTGAACCCTAAAATATTTACACTCCAACTCTAACATTGAATCCCCCTAATAATAGATATATTGATTATAATATATTAATCTAAACTATAATGGAATGGTTTTAGAGATATATAGTGATTTTTAAGTAGGATCATAACATTGTAATAAGGTGTCCAATATATGGTGTTAGGAAGCTTAGGTGAGATTGTATTGAACTTGCACAACCTTTGTGTGATTATTTTTTCCTTTCTTAATTGCATTAGAGTTGGGATTAAGTAGGAACCTCTAGGATTATAAAGCTATAACACATTACAAGACTACATTTAGAGAAAAGAGAGTTTTGTGACCTTGGAAAGACTAGCATAGTGAATTGTATTTCCTCTAATTGACCTATGTAAAGTAATATATAGTTGATTTATAATTCCACTTATAAACACCCCAATACTTTAATACACATACTTCCAAATCCATAATACCTTAACATATTGCATTAATTAAATTGTCTTGTTTTTTTTATTAATATAATGATATATTTGTTGGAGTTGATGGTTGAACCCCATAGATCCTAGAAAACACCTACAAAAAAATACCTATCACAAAGAGAGATCAAAGAAACTTATTTTCTCAACAAACTAAGAAATATATTGATGTAATTTTCTTGAATGAATCATTACAATGAATGGATTTTTATAAAATAAAAAAGTAAACCTTGGATAAAACCCTAGGTGATGATTATATTAGATCATGACAAGTGCTCTCATCCCATACTATGAGAAAAAATGACCTAAAAATAGAAAAATCACTCTTAAGTTTATCTTTTTGAAATAAAGTAAAAGGGAATTAATAATTAATTATTAGATAAGTAACATTTTACTCTAACACCCCCTTAAAAATAACTTAAGGAGAAGTAAAAAATCTAATGAAGAATGTAATGATGGATATATGAGTGGGTCCTAGCTACAAGGATTGATGGGGTACCCAAGTACAAACAAACATATCTCTCATAACCAAAGAAAGGGAGAAAATTCATAGAAAAACTCTTCAAAAGAGAAAAAAATATGTAAATGCATACATGTGACAAAAGAATGTAGGACTCAAAATAGCCCCCCAAGTACGGTTTTGATCACATAATTACAATAAAGATCCCCCATATGAGAGAAAAGAAGAGTCAATGAATCACACCCACAAGGAAGGAGCTCATGTGCCAAAAGTGAATGCTCAAAGAAGAATACTAATGATGATCCAAAATTAGGAAACAATGTTCCTCCCCTTAGTAAGAAATAAATACAATTTCCAATATAAAACAAGGTCCTTAAAAATATATGAGATAAAATTTCTCATGATGCATGCCTCAAAAAATTTCCTAATTGTCCACATGTCTGAATCAAAATGTGTCATATAAAATGAAGAAAATTAAAATAACTTTGAAGATTCTTGTAGAATAACCCCTAAAGATGATTGTGAAGAGATAGCAAGTAATTAGAGCTATCAGTAAAGAGGAAGTGAATATTCTCCAGAATGTCCCTAATATCTACACTATGCGACTAAACAAATAAATTTGTAATGTCTAGCAAAAACATATCCCACAAAGTTAAAACTAAAATACTAGAAACATCATATTTAACTAAAATGATCTCTAAACATACAAGAATTGGATGAGGTGGAAGGTCGGCATAAGTCTCATGAGCCAATATAGATGGAAGTACACATATGTTTAAGTGACCAAAATTCTTCTTAAGATATATGATCCACTTTAAATGCATGAGAGTGTAAACTAGTCAATGGAATTGTAATATCATCAAGAGAAAAATATGATAATACATATAGTTGAGATGCATGATCAAATATCCCATTTGTAATAACATCTATGCTCTACAAGCCTTTTATAAGAACTAAATTTAATTTAAACTCAACCATCTTTCCTACTATACTATGTGTAGTTTGATAGATGGAAAGGATATTAGAGGATAGTGAAGCTACACAAATTATGTATTATGAAATGTGTCATCATCAATATCAATAGATCCTTTCCTAAAAATACTCATACAAGTGTTGTTCATCATAACTATGTGTGGTGAACTTCAAGGCTCATATGAACATAAAATCCCTAGAGATGAAGCCATGTAATGTGAGGATCTAGAATCAAGAACCCATCAACTTTATTAAGGACATGTGGATGCAAAGTGTGCATGACCTTTCATCTTGTCTGGTAACTCTACTTGTTAGGCTACTTGATCTTGATTATATGTAGGATGATATGGAAGAAGAGGATAATCCCAAATTACATAGATGAAGGAAACTAAATATGATTATTTTATAGAATATGTTTCATCTTTTCAATAATTTTTTTATAGCATTCATTCTCATCATGTCTTGAATTTTTGCAGTATCCACATTTTAGTCTCTCCTCAGATGATTACCCCTTAGAATAGGAAGAGGACTCATAGGATTCCTATGAATGTGATTCCTTTTCTTTCTCATTATTCTTGGAATCCTTGTGTTTCTATTGCTTTCCTTTTCTATTTTAAGTCTTTTGGACTTTTGTGCCTTATGTTGTAATAAGAGCTTGAGGTTTGGAAGAATTTAATGTGCCCATCTATACCAACATTTCCTACTCCCTAGTGAGTGATGAAAAATATTTAAGTGAATGCATATGAAATATAGTACCAAGAGCATCTATAGTAGAAAAGAAGGTAGAAACAAACATTAAATAATCATGGCCAAGTTTGGAAAATATGGAAAGAATCAATTGAGAACTTCATATTTCTCAATACTGCACCATGTCAATTATAATTTGAGATACTTTAGCTTGGTAAATAAGTTATGGATGCTATCAAAATCTATATGATTTAGACTAATAAGTTCATTCTTTAACTAAAAACATCTCAAAGTATCTTTCTTCCTAAACAAGGACTCCAATTGAGTCCATATTTGATTGGGTGTAGTGTAGGACTCAACATGAAATAAAAGATTAGGTGGCATAGACAGACACAATATACCAAAAGCTTCATCACATCTATTAAACCATTTTATCTTCTCTTCAACTCCTATTGATTCAATTTCTATACCCATGGTCACTCTATGCAACCTGTATTTTTTAGATGAATCTCCATTTATTTTTCCACCCATAGTAATTGTGTGCATTCAATGGAGATATATTTCTTGGATCCATGATTTTTGTATGAAAATGATAAAAATTAAAAGAGAAACAATAATATGAACCTCACAATGCAATAAATTTACTCCTTGTTTCAAAACAATTGACTTTGTTTGCATGTTTTCCAAGAAAATAACCAAAAGTGAGAACTTGAGATCTAATTAAAATCGTAAGTATGTAGTACATATATTTTTGTGAAATAGGTCTAATTTCTATTTAGAGGGTTTAACTAGCTTTTTAATGTTGGAAGAATCAAGAAAAATGGAGCTTTGAGTTAAAAGTTATGAGTTTCTAAGTGAAAGTAGGTAGAACTAACTTAAGAGGCCCATAAAAATTACCAATAACAGAGTATAGAAAAAATAGTAGAATCAATAGATAGGGTTTAGAAACATATTTCTAACAATATATAGTTTATGAAAATATGAGTTTGTACACCCAAGATATACCTGATTTTGTAAAAATTCAATTTGGAATACAAGGAGAGTTTGGGGGCTAAGAAAAAACTCTATTTAAGTATGAGACTGAGAGTTGGCCTTAAGGTGCTTAAAATGGGCCCCAACTCATAGACATTAATGCAATTGACAGTTGGAGATTTGGTGATATTAGAGTGCCACTATGGTGGTGAGAGGTAGTGCAAGCTATTGAAATAATTATCATTGCCACTAAGAAAGCAATGTTGGGGTTTTGATAGCTTGCAAAATATTTTGAGGAATATTTTAGTGTGGTAAAAAACTGACTACCAATTTTTTACAAACTTGTCAAAATTTGACTATGGATGATGTCAAGTTCCTAGCTAGCTTGTGCAATATAGGTACAACCATAAAAAAATCATTGTTGTGTTGTTTCCAACATAAAAAAAAGTGTAATAATTTTGGAATGTTAAGAAAAGTAATGAAATCTTATGCAAGTTGCAGCAATGGAAACTACAACATAGTGTACTACCATGTTCAAACTATATAGATTTGTGAGCGTGTATCTAGATTCCATATAATTGTATGCAAATATGTCTAAAAAAATGCCTCTCCAAAAAAATTCCTAGATTTTTTTTGCTCATTTTTTGATGAATTGACAATCAATCTTAGGGTTTTATGCATTTTGGATGCAATGTCAAGGTTTTTTTGGCTCCAAGATGAACCAATTTTTCCTCAAGGTTGGATCTCTCAAAATTTGGATAGGAAGTCATAGATCTATTACTATAATACCATGTTGGAGTTGATGGATGTTTCAATTATCTTCATAAATGAATTATTATAATGAATGAATTATTATAAAATTAAAAAGTAAACCCTCGGTGAGGATTAGACTAGACCAAGACAAGTGTCTTCATCTTATGTTATAAGACAACATGACCTAAAAATAGAAAAACCACTTCTAAGTTTAACTTAGATGAAATAAAGTAAAAGGGGATCTAATTATTAAATAATTACCCCTTTTACTCTAACAACATTGGGTCATATTTTGGTTATTAAGAAAACCCAATATATGTACACATGATAAGGTTTTTCTTTAGAGGTGATTTCACTATGCCTATTATCCATCATTACTTCTACCATGTGCATATTGATTCTAAATAAAATGTCTTTCTATGACCAATAAATTTGTTATTTACTACAATTATAATTTTTCAAGAATAAGGTTATGTGGAAACATGTTTTACTAGGATCTAAAGATCTTCAAATGATGTGATATTTTACTCTTCTACGTTGCTTTTTATTAAACATTTATGGAATTTATAGTTGCATTACTTCTATCATTAAGAAAAAAATCTAAATAAATTACACTAGAAATACTTTACTTTGACATTCCATTATAGATAATCAATCTCTACATCTAGGGTCATTTAAGAAAACTTGAATTCAAATGTTGACTTGTTGTAGTATATAGATAAGCCAAGGTGGAAATGTCTTTATTGTCTATGATTTTGAAGAATTCAAACACCTTGATTAGTGTTTTCTCTTCTCTTGGGTATTCATTTATTGTGTAAGTATATTTAAAAAAACATTTTCTAATATATTTAAAGCATTTCTAGTGCACATTGTTGGAAATGATGACTAAAATAGAAATCAATAATAGTCGTCCCTTTATAGAGGATTAATTTATTTTATTACATTCATTTCCCACTTTTGGTGTGTATTATTAATTGCTTCCATTAGAATCACATGTGACTCTTTATATTTCTAGTTGAGTTTCTTAAATACCTTGTGAACTTATTGATGTTTTATTTTCCCTATAATAATTATCTTCTTCAATAAAAATTGTAAGATGATTAAAATCAAACTATATAAATGCATTTTATTTAAGGATATAGATAAGCCACTAAATTTTTTTAACAAAAGACATAAGAAATCAATCTTAACCTATAACCCATAAACAATAATATAATATGTCCCTTATACTTAGGAGTTAAATATAAACTTTATTAAAAAAAGACTATGCAGTTAAGCACAGACCAATATTGAGATAGGACATGTTGACATTAGTAACATTTTTTTTATAAGAAATGATTAAAAGTTGCTAAAGTCTTACATTATAATTCAACCCATAATAATTTAGGACATAAGAGTCAATTTGATAAGATAGCACATAAAACAGGTTATAATTGGATAGTTCTTTCTACACATATAAGACCACCTCAATTTGTGATTCATTTCAAATATATTAAATAAAATTGATTAAAATGTATACTATCCTCTAAATAAATAAGCTAAAATAAAATAATAATCTATGTATACAATAATCATATTAAACATAGTAATTTTATAAAGGAAAGTAATAATTTCTTATGGTTAACCTAGGTTAATTGAATAAATATAATTAACTAAGCACAAATTAGTGCATATTAAATAATAATGATTGAAATTAATGAATAAGATATTTGTAATAATTATTTTAGGAAAGTAAGCACGCTTAGAAGGATGATATTTAGCTCTATGACCAAAGAATACGTACAAATGATATTAATATTATATAGTTAGAATAAGATATACTTAGAAAAAGGTGATCCTCAAAATCTATGCTAGATTTCTACTCTAAGATAAATTCCACAAGTTTAGGCCAAGTTTGCAATTATGGGTGAATATCCTTTGGATTTAAACTCAACCCTACATAATATAAAACTTTTATTTATTTATTACTTGAATATTATGTTTTTTTTGTTCTCTCTTGATATCTAGGAGTGGACAACATTTAACAATACATTAAAATGGTTGATGTTTCTTCATAGGAGACAATTTATCCTAGTTTCCAATAATGTGCACAATAATGGAAGAAATTAGGAAAATTCTTAAGAATGATATATGGGTTAGGAAAAGTATCTCAACCTTACATACTACCCAAGTGTATTCTTTTGGAAATAAAGATCATTTTTGGCCCAAGAAATTATCAAAACAAGATTTAACCAACTAAGGTGGGTTATAATGATGTATCTTTAATTTTTTTAAATGAGGCTTAATCAAATTTGTAGATCAAAATTTATAACCCCTACAAGTTATGATACAACTTCAAGAATATGAGAAGATTTATGACGCATAAGAGACTCTAAGAAGGATATATAAATGTTGAAAAAAAACATTCACCAAATTATATAATATATCGTTATAAGTGCCATAAAGCATATTTGAAGGGTCTAAATAAGAAAATATGGAGTTCCCATGTTGGGGGGATAACTATGACAACTTATGACAAGTAGACTCTTCTTGGTATTTGGGTGCCACTTTTGGGTGGTATTATCTCATGGTTTTGTGATTTCCCTTTTGTGGTTTCATGTATTGGTTTCTATAATTATTTGATTCTTGGAAAGGAATTTTACATGGTGTATTTTGTAGGTATTGATATGATGTCTTGGGATCTAAGTGTTGATATTCTCTCCTATGAAGTTTCCTTACCTATATTATATTGAAATCAATATTATTATTGATTAGTACATTAGTTTTGAGTTTTTCATTTTGAGGGTAGGATTTTTCTTGAAAAGGTTTTCTATGACACAACATTATATTGCATGGTGAATGATATTGATTATGTTTTTTCTTTCTTTTGATTTCTACTAAATCATATTTATATCCATCTCTCATATTAGATTAGAGTAGAAAGAATTTTCACACCCCAACTTCCTTTTATTTGTTATCAAAATGTTATCAAATCAATTCTTAGGTGGTAAGAACAAGGTTTTATACTAATTTTGGGAGCCAATTGGCAAAATTTAAATTTTAAATTTTGAAAAGAAAAGAGTCAATTCTATAACTATGAAAATGACTTTGAGTCGATAAATGATCAAATCTAGGTAGCTAACAAAATCTTGGAAGTAGGCACATGGATAAAGGTAATAAATATGTAAATGAGGAGACTATAAGTATAGTAAATGTGTGAATGATCAATTTTAGGTAGCTAACAATTATATGAAAGTAGGTGCATGGATAAATGTAATAAGAACCGAACGGGTGGTGTGGTTGGTTAAGGGCTTTGGGTTCCTCCCATATAGGTCCCGAGATCGATTCTCTCCCCCAAATGAAATTCGGTTAGGGTCATGTCAAGTGCAGTCTTAACCCCCAGGGGACTAGTCTTGCCTCATCTCACCTCTTTCGTACCCCAAAACTTGACATAAAAGTAAGATAAAGATAAGGTTGGCCAAGAATCGTTGGGTTAGGTTGGATCATAGGGATACCCCTGAGTTATTAAAAAAAAATGTAATAAATGTGTTTATAAAAATTAGAACTAAATATATGAAAATATGTATATCTAAAGATAAATATAATTTTACATGATATTACATCATTTATCAATATAAATAAATATTTCCTTCAAATAAACACAAAAGTAAATGAAAAATAATGTACTAATACAAACAATTCGACTACTATTTAAATCTATACATCATTTATAATTATTAAACTTTAGACATAAAGTGCTTAGCTACCTTTTCCCTTTCTAGTGAGTGGCCCCCACACCAACTACCATTATTTGGTTTGAATCTAGAATTCTACCCTAAACATAAACTACAACGGACCAAAACTTTAGCCCACCTTTATTGTTGACTTGATCATGGTCAAGAGGCATAGTGCCTCCTTAACTTATGTTGTTGTCAGCTCGAATCAGATAGAAGAGACTTCCTGGAACATCGAAGTGTTCTTTGGTGAGAAACTCCCAGTTAAAGACTCTCTGCATGGCGTATATGATGCATGAACAGTGGCACCAAACCCCATGGCCACGTGAGTGAAGAGACCTGCCCACAAAGCTTATAATGAACCAGCAGAACCTCTGACCTTTTCTGCAGATGACCCCAAGGAAGGACTGACGGATTCATAAGGAACGTGGGGGTTCGGGCATATTATATATATTTTGGTTGCCTCAAGTCAGCCCACTTTTCGATTCCCCTGCACCCGAATTGTCTGATAGCACGCATAAAGCAAAGCAGCAAAGGTAAGCAAAGGCAGAGAGAAATAGATATTAGAGAAGAGAGAAGAGTGAACTTGGAGCGTGGGCAGTGGGCATCCAATAAATTTGGATGATAGTGGGAGGGATACATTTGGTGGTACAGGCGCACTTTGACAATATCACAATCGTCTCATCGGATCCCATCACCATATGTTGACATAGATCATTGAGATTGGTAGTACATCTTTTCCAAACCAAAAAATCTTGTATATTATATTCCATGCCAACTACTCATAATCATGGCCTTGCTTTTATTCAACTCTGACCCGTGACTGCACCTGATTAAGTAGGAAATCGGAGATTCGTCCACTACCTTTTGGAATGTCCTTAATATTCTTTCTGCTCAGATTTTAATATTGCCTGGAAATGGCTAATCTTTTGCACTCTTGTTGCTTCTATCTACATCCGGATTCCTCATATCTAAGGTATATCGTCAAATTTTGTTTTATTTTAAAACTTTCTGAACGTCCATTCGTACAGGATTGCGATAATGTTTCTAAATATTTTTTTTATAAAATATCGTAATTCTTAGCATCAATTTAGAGCAATAAAATAAAAAAGATAAAACAAGTCGTTAAGTGGTTAGAGCACAAGTAGAAAGAGGAGGAGGGGATCCTAATCATCCAATTTGCCCCATACATCAACGGAGTCTAATGTAACCATAGGAGGTTCTCATCCATCATTATCATTATTAACGTTTTCTTTTTTATTTTCTTCATCAATCACTCAAGCAAAAGGAATGGCAAGAGCTAGATGAGGAAAATTGTTAAAATCAAGCCAACCAAAATTTCCTCCACCAACAAACAACAAAGAGGTAGAGGAGGTACTAGCAAAATATGACTAGCCCCATTGAGAATGATCCCCTCTCACAAGAGACGGAGAAACCTAAGATTGAGCCTCTGGATGGCCATAAGAAGAATGGATATGTCCACAATGATACCCTCGAGGAGGTGAGAATTAGAGGTACCCTTGCTACAATATAAGGGGCATTACCTTAGTGATCCAACAACAATTGTAAGTGACCCACCTCAAGTGTAACTTTATTTTCTTGCACTTGAATCTACAATAACACATTAGAATAAAGCATAACTTTAACATAAATTGAAAACTAATGATCAATATAACAACTTGAAAAAATGGAGAATTTTTTATCTTTCCATTTATTAAACACAATATCCTCTCTAAAATCATG
>VDFB02039203.1:0-13379 GCA_007258455.2 Sequoia sempervirens
ACTGTAATACAAAGGGGTTTTTCTTGGTGTGGTGGGTTTTTCTCCCGTAAGGGTTTTCCCACGTAAATCTGGTGTTCATCTGTGTATGTCATTTCTTTGTTTCTACTATTTCTTTCAAGTGTATCTTAATTGGACTGTAATTGAAAATTTAAACGCACCTCTGCATTCTTCCTTGAGGTTTTGATGTTAGGAGAGTTGTTTCTGCACCTTAGCTTTCCTTACAGAAGTTCGGATCTCATTTTTGTTTTATCCATACTTGACAAGTTACAAATATGCTACCGGATTTTCTTTGGTTTTCCTGGGCTGCATTGTGAGGACAAAAACCCTCTGTCATTGGGCTAATTTTTGTGGTGAAATATCCACCATAGTCAGATGTTGGTGCTAGTTCACAATTTATTTCTATAGGAGCTACAAAGATTGATCTATAGAGAAGAAAAGACAAAAATATTTTAGTATTTTTAGGATTTTCTGGTGTGCTTTCATTTTGCTTCAGTTTGGTGTGAATTTATAATTTTTGGAGTGATTTTCTATATTTTCTAGGTGTTTCATTTTACTGGACCTAAATCTGGTTTTTAACTTATTTCTCTCTGATGGCTTGAACATTCAAAATGGGTATTGGTTTGATGAAAGGAAGATTGAGAGGCAATTCCAAAGAGTGCTTGCTCATATTTTTTGGTGGTGTTGTTTATTTTTAAAGGGAAATCGACTTTAGAGGGGAGCCTCCCTCTTCCTCCTAAAAACCCTTGTTTGAGGTCTGCATAAGTGGAAATAGCTTCAGTTCTTTTGGCACAACAAATAGTAGGCCTAGACATTGGAGGATAGGAGGGAGATTGAAGGTTTAATCTTGCAACATTTTGGTGCTATCTTTGGAACTTCTTGCTATTGTATTAGCCTTGTATCAGGTTTGAAAATTCTTGTAATACTCTATTTTATAACTGAAAATGAATATTAATTGATGCTTGTTGAAGTTCTATTGGAAGCAATGTAATTTGGATTTCCTTATTGTTTCTATCAATTCCTCTATAATGTATGCAACTTATAACACATTGCAATCACACTCTAAATTGGAAATCAAACTCAAACACCATCATTGAATAAGCACAAATTACAAATAACAAATTGGTATTGTTTTTTTTTTAAAAAGGGGTGATATCTTACACATTCCTACCCAATGGTAGTTAATCACTTTCTCAATCTATGCCATGTCATGAAACATCCAATCTTCAAATACTAAAACATTCTCCAATCCCATCACCATGTTGAGAAGAGTAATCATGTCATTGTAATCCATCTTAAAATCACTTTTGTGTACTTGCTTGGGTAGCTTAGAATAATTGGGTTTGGGCTTGTGTATCCAAGACTTATTCATTATCTCTAATGCGTCATCTGGGTCATCAGCATAGAACTTATTTGCTAACTCCATGTTAACTTTCACCAACATATGATGTGAAGCAATGTTAAATGCCTCTGCTATTAACTCCTTTATCAAGTTAGCCATTATTTTTCCTTGGGGTTCCACTATCACTCTTTTATCTGAATCATATTGCTTGGCACACTATATAATCAATTCTAGGCATTGTACTGAGGGAGGAAATTGAGTTGCTTGAGATAGTCCTATATTCACCAATCTTCTAGTTAATAGAGTAGGAGCATTTCCATACATCCTTTTTTTGAAATCTTCATAATCAACATGTTGCATGTGTAATAACTCATCCTTCTTTATTACATAATTAACATTATTGTATTTGACATGTGAATATATCCCAAATTAAATTCATAACTAGTGGATAAAGTCAATCATAGCTACACATGTCCATTTAAAATGAGTCATTGATCCATATATTCATTTCAAAAATCAAATTACAATATCCTATTAAGGCCAAAATGTCATTACATTGTACACTTTACATCAAATACATGAATGTATTACATCAAGTTACATCTTAGACTAAATAGTCTTATGAAAAACTAAGGTTCTTCTTTGATGCTCACCTCCACTAGTGGATGAGAACATGGTTGAAGCACTTTACCACCCAACCACAAAGCTTACGCTTCCCCAGTATTCTTCTAACTTGAAGAATTCCGAACCCTACATGGAAAATTTAGCAAGAGAACAATTTGCAAGGTGGAATCTGGTGTGTACCCATACATCAACATGCAATTTCTATCTACAAGTTAGAAAAGAAAATGAAAGATCTATGCTAGGAATAGTAGATAGTGAAGTCACAGAGTTCATACATACAAAATGAATTGTATTTCTTGGACAAGCATAATTAAATGTATTGCAACAACAACAAACAATAGGTTTTGGTAAAGAAAACTTATACTCTCTGAACTCCATTTTGACACCCATCCCAAAAGGTAACTTTCTACTATACATGATCTCATAACAGCTATTTACCCTCTAGCACCATCTACCCTGAGGTGCTCTAGTCAACTAAGGTATCATTGTTTCATTCAAGAATTAGAATATTCTTTCACATATGTCTTCAAAATAAGAATCAGATTACTAATTTACTTCCTAATCATAAATCAGATTTATGATTCAATAGAGTAATTCAACAATCAATCATATCATTCTTATGACTATTATATACTTTTCATCATAAGCATTTTAAATTTAAAAATGAACTAAGAACAAAACAACGTATGTTACAAGTATGTGTATGTATATAGATGAAGTCTATATGCATAGACATATGTCCCTACTTAATTTTTAGATTTGTGTACACATTCTGGAATAATTCATCAAATCATATTGCAATCATAAAATAGTATTCCATTTGACGTTTCTTTTGTCAAAAATAAAGAATAAGAACAAGTCTATGTTAACAATTTCACACATATTGTTATTGCATTCTCACAACTTTGATACTCTAGCATTCTTTTTTACATATGAACTTTCATCATTTAAACAGAATTACTGTTTCCTACTAAAAATTTATAAGACAAGTTGTTTACATATGAACATTCATTGTTTTAATAGAACAAGTATTGTTTCCTACTAAACAGTTATAAAACAAAAATTTTACATATTAGCATTCATTGTTTACAACTATTCAAAGTTGTTCCAACTAAACAATTCAATGAGCAAGCCTATTTACATCTATAAAGATAATCTTAACAACAAAATAGTGTCGTTTACAAAATATTATACACTCTTTACATCATTGCAATATTGTTTCAGACTAAACAATTACATTCAATGATAAAAAAATATCATTTTCCAACAGAACATTCATTGTTTGTAATTATTTATTTTTGTTTCAAGCTATTTAGAATCTAAACGGAAACATTACATTTAATTGTTCACTATTTTAAAATAAAACAGGTTTTTCCACAATGAACTAAAAATAAACAATGTTGTTTTGCTAGTAACAATATTATCTACAACTTCTCATTTGTCAATTCTCAAGCAATCCAAGAGATTTCTCTAACAAATCAAATAGCCCAGTTTCATACATAAAAAAAAATATCTAATATTTAGATCTTGAATAGCTTTCATATCTGAAATTCATTGTGCAACTTAATAATGTAAAGAATCTAAGTTGTACATGCTTGTCGAGGTAAAACTTAAACAAGTATTTCAATCAATAGAAATACATGGAAGTTTTGAGTTCTAGAAGAACTCATGCCTTTTCAAGTTTCAAAAAACATTCACAGGTCACTCTAAATCAACCATTCATATTGGTTTGGTGCATTTCTTTCTTAGCAACAATAACATGCACAAATTCGAGCTTAAAGACATGTTGGTTTCACCAGTCAAAATCAACATGCATGAATTTTAGTTACAAGGGAACAACCCTTCAATCTTATAGATTGAACCCTACTTAGATTTGTTGAATTTAAATAAGGATTTCACTACCTTTCTCACTAGAATATGGCGGCATTATAATACATATAATACAATTTGAGCATTTGTTTTAAATAGTAGCTATTTATTGGCCTAGCCAATATGGAGAATATGATACATATAAAAATAAAACAAGGATTGATACCCTTTTCAGGGGATTGATGGTCGATCCATACTAATTTTTAATCATCACAAAAATACAGTGAATCAAAATAGAGATTATGAATAGCCATCCAATGGCTAGCACAGAAGTGTGAACTTAAGGAACTGTCATACTTTTGTAACTCTAAGGCTCGACCTAGCTATGAAAGCTAGTCGTAAGGATTCTCAATGAAATGCATACAATACTGGTCATCGGTCAAGTGTCCCAAAACAATGGTTGATGCCACATTACTCAGCTCAAGGTCATCGTTATTTAACATGAGTACATTTTATAGTTTAAATGATTCAATTGATAAAATGGAAGAGTACCATTTCATATGATGAGGAAAAATGATAAAATAAAATTGATTTTTCTTTCTAAAGTAATTGATTTACCCGATAAATCAAGATTTGTGTGAGTCTTCCTTTTATTTTTCCCTCACCCATGAGCTCTCTTTGCTTTTTCCTTCAAGCCAACAACTTTCTTCTCCGTGCTTTTTTTCCCACAACATTGTGAATTAAAAAATGGAAAAAACATTATTCTTTTGCATGTCATTGGCGATGGCATTATTGCCTTATTGTCAGCCACTACTTGTTTAAATATTTCCATTAATCTAGTGGAAGACCATGTACCTCATGATCTTATTTGATTTCAATAGTATGATATTAGAATATTATCAGTTATCGATTTAAATTTTGATGAGAATAGGAATATGTATACATATATATGTATATGTATATACATATGTATGTATTTATATGATTTCTTTCATATTTATCATTTTCATTCTTCATTTCAACATATGTATATATATGTATGTATGTATTCACATTTATTTAAATACATGTATATATATATATACATTCTTGTATAAATTGTTTGTTTGGGAAAGCTTATAAGTTCCATATACCATCTTTTAAATTAAGAAACTTTAATTTCATCTCGAGCGTCCATATATATAAACTAAAAGAATTCATTTTCACTTAATTTTCACATAATGAAATCTCTTATCCTTTTTAATCATTATTTTCAATACTTTCTTTTGTTTTCTTCAAAACACAAAGTTTGAGTAGACAATTTAATGTACATGTGACACCCCTCCGATTTGTCATGTTTTCTTGACAGCTTAGATACTTTGTTAGACTTTATTTTATGTTATTGTTATTCTATCGTTGATAGTGGAGTGATGATAGACTATATTGATGTGATGACACATTATATGCACAGTGATTATGTTTAATATGCTTTATGTTTGCATAGATGCTTAGTTGTGATGACATTGTTATATAGGCTTATTGTAGTTTAATTGATATATTATCTCGTCAGTTGATGTGACATTGTATTGGTGAAGAGAATGGCATTACATCACTCGCTTGTGAGGGCCCTATGATTTCCGCAATTCTCTCTTCACGGTATGTATAAATTACTATTTGTATACATGTACGACTCTTTCTTGTGTTGTAGGTTTGCAAGTACAGGACAACGACTTCACGTGGTTTCATAGGTCTAAGTGTGTCCACTACTCAACAGTAATATTGGGAGATAATAATGGGCTACCTAGTCATACATTTACCCTAGTACAGTGTGTCGTCAGTTGAGTCTTGGTCGTATTCCTTATTTTTATTGTTTTGGGTATTTTATTATTGTGCAATTTAATTTTATAGATTAAATGTATGTTTGATTTAAATATTTAATTAAAGGAAAATTATTATGGTGAAGGCTTTAGAATAAATAAATAAATTATTTAGTTATGTTATTAAAAAAAAAATTTATTAAATTATATGGGAATTAAATAAATAAGATTATTTAAATTTGTTGAAATATATTAATTGTTTTATTTTATTTTAAATGCATGAGGTTGGAAAATATCTGAGGCTGTTGAGTGAAAAGATATTTTGTTGGGATAATTGTGAGTTAGAAATTTGTTATATTATTGTTGTAAATTGATTCTCAGAGGAAAATATTGGAAAAAAGGGAAGGAAGTTGTTTCATGGGAAGGGTTTTGGTTTTTGGTTGAAAATTGGTGAGGAATTTGTGGATCTCTCTGGGGATTTTATTTTAGAATCTTGTTGTAGAAATCTTGGTTGTGGTATTGTTGTGTTTTCTGGAAGTGGCAAATTTACTGGAGGAAGCTTTGGCAACATTGGCATTTTGAAGCTATAGAGAAGCTTGGCAAAAATTCTTGGGGCATTAGTTCTTCTAGAATAGGTTCCTTTACTATTTTTGTGAATTTTGAATTGAAAAGTTATTTATATTACTGTAATGCAATTTGGAAAAGGATAGGAAAATATTTTCAATACTGTAGAAGTTCTTGTTTCTTTCATTTTTAAAATATTGCCTAAAAGGGGAACCTCTGTAGAAAATAATTAAAAATCCTCTGTGTAATTTGTTCATTTGAAATAGATTGATACAAAAGGAATTATAGATCTCTGTAGAAAATAATTATTCTATTTGGTTTCTTATTTCTTTTAATTGTCTGGGAAAATGAAATCTCTGAGATTTCCTATAGAAAAATTCTTATGTGAAATTTATTTGCTCAACTTGAACTAGTGAATGGATTAATTTTATGTAAATATATATATATACACATATATATTGTAATATATATGTACATATACATATATATATATATATTATATAAATTATTGTATTTAACTTAGTATTGAAAATTCCCTGAGGAAATTTTATTTTCAAGCGATATTATGTAAAATCATCATACGGTGAATTAAATTCATTGTTGAAATTATATATATATATATAATCATAGATATGGAGGGGGCATTGGGAATGAATTCCCATCGCCACCTATGTATTGTAGGTGGGGACGGCCTGCTGTGGTAGTGTCATCCACACGTATGTGGGGAAGGCGCTGACAGAGTCAGCGTCTCCCACAGTCTTCTCTGTTGCATAGTTTGTACAATGTGTATGCTGTGAAATTCGTACATGGGATTTCTTTGTTAAATTATATATATATATATATATATATATATATATATATGTATATTATACATATAATATATAATATACATATTATTTGTAATATGTATTTTATGTTTTATGTGTGTGTGTATATATATATAAATATATATATATATGTATTTATTTATTTTATTTTGGAAATTGCATTGTATTTATTTTAAAATGGAATTTAGGAAAATTATAATTAATTTTATAATTAAATAATATATATTTAAATGTAGTTATTTAAATTGTTTTATTAGAAGTTAGTTAATGATTTTTAAAGGAATATTAAATGGTTAAGTGCATGCAAGCACCAGTTATTATTTTATAATAAAGTGATTTTATTAGTAAGACTGAGATTTGTGTTTATCTATATTTGTGGATTTGGAAACTGAATTTTTGTTTTAATCACTATAAATTTATTGAATGGAATTATGTTTAAAAGGTTTATTTTAAATATGCGATTTTGATTAGTTTGGATTTAGGAAATCCGAATGATAGCATTTCTTTAATTGCTAGAAGTTGTATTTATAAAAGTACATGTTTCTGTAATTGTGTACTAGGGGGAGTATTTGATGTTGTGGAAAATCTAGGTCTTCCATAGTTGTAATTTGTGAAAAGGGGGTTGATGTAATTTTAGTTCACCCTTTGAGTTTTCTTGGGTAGTGCACATATTTGGATTCAGAATTGGACATCCGTAGGAGATGTGTTACCTTTTGAGGTGTATTGGTTATTGTTGTCAATTTTAGTGCACTATCTACCCTTGGCATGTAGTTTGAGTTATGTGTTGTTGATAGGGGAGTGGCTCTCAGTGAGGGTCGGGACACAAAGTGGTCTGAGGAAAACTCGTGTGGGAGTCAGTTTAACCAGTGGAAATTAAATAACCTATTTTTAGGGGTATGGGTAGCTTAATACATTAACTTTGTAATTTAGCCTCGCTTATTGGCTCAAGGGCTTGTGTTAGACTTGAGATGAGTCGGGAAGGCCTAGAATGGCAAGTTCATTATCTTGTCTTCTTGAAAGATAATTGATTCCACACTGGTTTGCATGTGGGGCCAAAGCTCGTAAGAGGTTACCAGGATAACCCTAGAGGGGGGCTGGGACCTAGGAAGATCTCCTTTGGATAACCAATGCAACCATTGTGATGACACTCCTCCTATGACAACAGTCAGTTTATTGTATTATGTTTGTACTTGATTCTGTGATTCTGGAAGCAACGTGACCATTGTTCTTATTTACTTGTACTATGATTATTTTGTATGTTGCCTGTGTCTAGAGGTAGTAGGATTTTCTTGGATACCTTTTACTATCTCCTGGCATGGGGGTTGTGCCTATGGGTATCATATGGTTGGGTGGCATGCCTCTTCACTGTTGATTTCTCTTCTTGTTAGTGATGGCGAGATCTTCTTGATCGAGGAGCTTGTGTGGTTCTCTAGAGTTGTTCTTCTCTTTCTTCATTGTAACTGTGGATCATTATGTATTATTGTAATACCTCATTTGTATCGAGGTGAACCTTTGTGATGTAATTGTAATAATATTTATGATCTATTCATTATTGGATTTAATGGTGTATGGAATGTTATGTTGTGTTGTATCTATGGAAATATGTTCAATACATTTCGATGTGTTAGAATTATCTTGCAATGGTTTAATGCTTTGTTGTATGTTGTATCTTGAGTTTAATATTCATATGGTATGGTTGGTTTAAATTTTATAAGTAATGGTGTTCACATGTAGACATTTTGCGTAGCCTAGAGGATGTATGTGGTTAGAGTAGGATACTTTACTCCTCTTGTTTTACCTTTTAAGAAAAAAATTAGTTGTGCTTCTACAGTGTTGCATCATCCTCTAGGTTGTAGGATGGGGTTTTAAACTACAAGCCATTCATTTTCAATCACTGAAACATTTCAAGTCATGAAATTACATTCTTCTATATATGCAAAATAGTTCAAATTCAAGTCATCATGCCATTTGTAGTGTGTGCACCCAGATTCCAACTAGCTTACCATTCAATCTAGGTAAACAATCCTACTTAAACCATGTTCTCATCCTTCAACATGTCACCCCTACAACTACACACACTTGCACTAGAAAATTGATCAATAACGTTCAATTCTTGAAAACATATAAGATAATTTCTAAAATTTTGTAAAGTCAACATCAGTCAACTTCTTTCATTCAATTTTCAAAAATTTCAAAATTTCCATTTAATATATATTGAATTTCTTCAATAATTCAATTTACCATAATATAATAAATATGTAATAATATTGGGTTATGAAACCATGTTTGTATCTCCAAGCTTCTTCCAGTGAGAAGCAATTTTAGACTCTAGGAGTCTACCCTTGAAATCATATTTCATCTTTTCAGCTCTAGTGGTTGGCTCCTCCTTGATTGGTTCAGTAGATTTTTCTTTAGAAGTCTTAGCCTTGCTAGATTATGCCAACATCTGGTTTGAAAAAATACCATAATCACTCAAAATGCAAAGAAAAGTTGATAATTATTCATCAAAACTCATATGCAATATGTAACCATTCACAATCCATCATTATAACCCAAGAAATTAGATTTAAAACCCTTAACATCCAAATTCTAGCACATATTGACTTTTTAGGCCTTTCAAGGATTTTAACCTATGGCAGATTTTGGGGAATCCAGACCCTCGAGGATTCTGCAAAGTGAAGTAACAAACTATCCAAAAGATTAATAAACACTATGTAACCTTCCCCTTTATGATGAAAATGTATTTGAAAACTTAAGATCAAATCTTTATAATGTATTTCATACATCCACCATATCACACCACTCAATATAATGAAAATTATGAAAGCTCAAGGAATCTGAGCATAGATGGAATCTACGAAAGACAAATACTTGGGTAACTTGAGGCAAAAAGAATTTAGCAAGGTGCACTACTTTTGAGAAATATGGAGGTAGGAAGATTATGCGAGATATTAACTTTTGGGCTTTGCAAATGTCCAAGGATTTCATGAAAGGGGATATATCGAGGAATCCAAAGCATGAAGGATTATGTGAAGAACATCATTTCGTAAGTTTCTAAGTCCCATGAATTTTATAAAAAGAAATTTATTGGGTTTTCAAACTTCTAAAGGTTCATCAATCATTTCACGTTTAAAAAAACATGATTTTAATTTTACCTTGATCATAACTTCAAAAACAATCACAAAATCACCATCACAACTCAAATTCAAATCTATTTTACTTCAAGTGATTTTGATTTCAAAGCAAACTAGGGTTCAATAGTAATGCACCTGGTTAATCCTCAATTAATGGGAGAGAAACTATATCATTTGATTATGATATTTTAACATAACTCAATGATTTCCTAACTTATATCAATCAAATCAGAATCAACATGATACATATCTTGACCATCCAAAATGTAAACCCTAGCTTACCAATGATGCCTTAATTTCATACTTATATTTTGAATGCACATGGAAAGGAGAACATAATCAATCTCAAAACATAAATGAAATTGAAACTAGATTGAATCAACATGGATCACTCAAAATCCAAATGCAAATCAAAAGAAAACAAGCTCAAGCTCATAATTTTGATGTAAAACACAAAAAGGAATTTGGATTGCAATCATAGGTAAATAGTCACTCAAATCCATGTTAAATTCATAAGAAAATCAAATATCCAATTTCAAATCCCTACCTTGCAACTTAGATGTTGAAACTAAAGCACACAAGTCGCACCAAGAAAACCCTAGTTCACAGTGAATGAAATCTAGACGTTCAATCCAAAAACCCCAATCTTCAATCACATCAGCACTATAAAAGCCCTCAAATATGAAAGAACTCAAAATATCAAAAGCAAAGTAATGCCCAAAAGACTCAAATCACAATATAAATCTATCAAAACATGAGCATTACTGAAATAAGTGAATGACAAGACGTTTTGACAAAGCTTAGGGAATCTGGAGGGTTAAGGATTCTTTGAAAACAAGGGTTTTAGAGAATCTTCCCTAGACCATATTTTGTGAGATAACAGATTTTGGGGATTTCAACTCAGAAAGGATACAGTGAAAAGGAACCTTAGATAATCTAAAAAACCCTATATTATGGGAAAAGAAAAATCTCTGGGATATTGGACCTTCATGGATTTCTTGAAACTTGTCTAGAATTATCCAATTTGATGCTCAAGTGATATTCCAAGGAACCAAATGATCTCAAGTGTAAAATATGAGGCCAATTTTTGAAAAATATACTTATCCAATGTAATAATGTGATTACTATAATTCAAAGATGAGGTAAACCAAAATTCAAAGGACCTATCCCTTAAGGGGAAAAGGCAAAGCCTAAAGCAAAATGAAAGACCAAAAGAAAGCAAAGAGGGTCCCAGCCTCCAGTGGGGCATGTGTGTGAAAATGACACAACAAATGGTGACTCTACTGGGGAAATGATCCTAGAGCATTTCAATGATAAACTAGAATCAAGAACCCAAAATCTCTAATTTTGATCCTCACACTAGGTCAACCATTAAATAAAAAACTTAAAACCACCAGATAATTCAATGCATCACATACTGAAAATCCAAATGTGTGTAGATGTATTAGTTTCCCACCTTAAGTTACCACAAAAAGTTCATTCAGGTTAAGCTACATGAATGATTCTAACTTCAAAAGAAACCTGGATGGAGCTTCATTGCCAATCAGGCATCCATAGCCCTGACAAATTTATCACTATGATTTCCTTGAATGTAAGTCTACTGCAAACCAGCCATCCATAGCCTCGATAAAGATATTCATATCCTCTTGAAAAGTTGATTTTTTGTGATTTTCAATATTTTATGTTTTCCTTTTCTATTTTTTTCTTTTCATTTATTTTCACTTTCAACCTATGAACACTGAAGCTCACACTCAGGGTTGAGATTCATAATGGTGTTGAAGTAGAAATCTAATATTTTTCACTTAACAAGACCCCACAAAATAACCTACAACAACCTCTAGATTCTTAAGATATGTGTAAGATGTAATATTTTAGGATATTCAGAAGTTAACTCATACTAATGACTTATCCTCTTTATACATTCAGACCACGTGACACTAAATGGAGGATCTTCACCATGCATTTCAAAAAAAATTATTAGAGTTTCTCAAAAAAATACTCAAAACAATCCCAAATAGATAAAAATGGAAATTACAGTTGTGTAGGATAAATACTCCGATGAGGAAAATAGGGAGAACCCCCAAAACCAAAACCAAAATGAAAACTAAACCTACACTAACCAAATAAAAATAAAAACAAACAAAGCAAACAAAAGCAACCCTAACCGAAAGAAAGCACAACACCTAAACTAACTATGAATAAGACTGAGCTAAGACAACTCAAGCAAGGAAGTAATGCTTCAAATATTTCCCATTGACTAGCAATGGGACATACTCTCCAATAAGATTCTTTAAGTGTAAAGTATTGTCTCCCAAAATCTAAAAAATTTGAAAGGTCCAAGCCAAAGCTTGTCAAATTTTCCATGTTCCCCTTTCTTCTCATGGGCTTTGTCCCAGTACAAGACCAAATCAAAAATCCTAAAGGCCTTAACTCTCACTTTGCAATCAAACCAAAATTTAACTATTCCTTGATGTTTAGCAAAGTTCTATAGGGCTTCATCTCTCTTTTCTTCCAAATGAAGAAGTTCAACTAGGTAGGATTCAAGATGTTCCCCCTCTTCATAATAGTCATTGATAAACTGCAGAGTGGGAATTCTTAGTTGAATGGGAAAAATCATAGTTGGGTACAATCTGCCCAAAGAGAAAATCGTAGTTTGGTACATGCTAATCCTTAAGGTTTTTTTCAATCAACTTGTGGATGAGGGTCAGTAGGTTCTTATTTGTGGACACAACTAGACCATTACCCTAGGGATAATAATTTGAAGCAAACTTAGGAATAATCCCATAGTCAAAATCCCAACCAAAAAAATTCAATGATGAAAAAGCAAAACCATTATCACATACTAGAGCAAAGGGACATCCAAAATGATTGATAACATATTCTTCAAAAAAAATGATTACCACTTTTGTTGTACATTTTCTACAAGAAATAGCTTCTATCCACCAAGTTTAGTAATCACTAGTGGTTATAATGTAATTGTGTCCCACAAAAGATGGTGGGTTGATTTGACCAATGAAGTCTAGTCCCCACTACGTGAATCCAGTCTTACCTCAACAAGCAGTTGCAATGCAACAACATGTTTCTCCTTGGTGGTATCATTTTGACAAATATGACATGATCTTACTTGGTTATTGAGTATCCTTGAACAAAGTGGGCTAGTAATAGCCTACTCATAAAATTTGATTTGTAGTGGATGGTGTTGAGCCATGACATGTCCCAAACTTATCATGAAATTCAGTCATAACACAAGCTACTTCTTCTTTTCCAAGACAACATAGGTAGAAAT
>VDFB02039204.1:0-45400 GCA_007258455.2 Sequoia sempervirens
AAAATTTTTCATTTACTGATCTTAGGATTAAACTTTGCAAGTGTGCCTTCACCTCGTTGGCTCATGGATCACATTAACATCCACTTCTGCAAACACTAGTCAAAAATACCTCTTATACCAACTTGATCAATTAGGATCTATGACCATTACTTAGTGAATGCTAATTCATGTAAATGGAATTAAAGGTCTTAAACTTAATTTTAAATTCTTTTAAAAGGACATTAACAATGAATAAAACAACAAGAATATGAAAACATAGAAGAGAAGATGAATCTACACAAATTGATAACAGAGTTCACCAAATGGCTATGTCTTTGGGTCCCTCTCCAATGAAGTGACTGATCCTTGATTATGCTCCAAAAACTATTTACAAGGCACTTCAATTTGTTACAAAGCCTCCACCTATCTTCTCAGATGATAATGAAATGCAAAAAAGTATGCCTCCTTCAAGTACAAAATAACTTGGCTTAGAGCCTCTCCATCTACAAAGTTGAACAATTTCATTAACAAGTTCTCCAATTTCCTCACCATTGTTCTCAAAAGCCAAAAATCTCCCCTTTAAATACTATTTCATGTGCTATATTGGGGTTAACAACTATATTTCCCCATAACTTCTAAACTAGGCTTTAAAAATCTAATTAAAGCCCTTAAAAATTTTATAAATCCCTTAAAGATATTTTAAAGCCCCTTAAAATCTTATAAAATCAGGCTATTTAAAATTTAAAAGGCTTTATAGTTTATATATAGGGGGGCTCGATTTAACCCGAGCCCTCCTTTCACTGTATACCATTCTCCATCTTTTATTAAATAAACTTTGCCCCACTTTACATTTGGAAGAATTTGCGGGTACAATGGTAGAGGAAAAGATCAAGGGGGTGAGGTCAACAGTTCAAATCACTTGATCCCCCATCACTAATACATTTTGACTCAAAATCCAACAAAAGTTCGTCAGAATTTCGACGAACTTTCATCGAAATTATTTTGACAATTTTTTGATGAACTTTGAAACGTTGAAATTATGACCCAGCCGACGATGCTGGGTCAGAATTTTGACATTTCAAATTTTGTTGGAAAATCGACAAAATAATTCCGATGAAACTTTGTCGAAATTCCGACGAACTTTTGTCGAATTTTGAGTCAAAATTTATTAGTGCATCATGTCAATATCTCTTCTTTAAATAGAACTACCTAATACAAATATATGAGGAGATCATGTGGTCTAATGGTGGTGCATGTAAATAGCAAGGGGGAGGTCAGTGGTTCGACGCTCCCCCATAAATTTTGAACTGACAAATGAACCCGTTCATGCCTCTGAAGGCTGACACATGGGTGCCACATAGCACCCAACCATTGGGCCACGTGGCACCTTTCTATTAGCCCACAAGAGGACACGTGTCACCTTGTGATTAGACCAAATCAATTGTCATACTACCACATCATATCCATGTGTATCCCTCTAGACCTACCACATCATCTGCCACATCAGCGTACAATCTGCCACATCAACACCCATACAGTCTTGGTCAACATTTCCTCACAAACTTTGACTGGCCATAACTTTTGTGTACGGGCTCTATTTGACGTTATTCGAGTAGCATTAGAATCGTCTTGATGAGCCCTTTAATTTGATGCCATCTTTTTCCATTTTTAAAATAATCATTTTTGACCTAGAATCTTCATTTGGAATCTCTATTCTAGCCGAACTTTGACCGAGCCTAACTTGGGCATACAGACTCCTTTCAACATGATTCAAGTGTCGTTGGGCTCGTTTCAGCGAGCTCTTTGATATGGTGCCAATTATTGGAGCATTTGGAATAGTGAAAATATCCACCTAGATCAAGGGGAGATATGCTACTTGTAGACACTAGGTCATCTTTTGTTTTCAAGTATTCTTCCTTGACACTAGAGCTTCTTCATTGTGGGGGGTGCTAATTATCTCTTCCTTTCACTCTTATGGGAGGATATTTCAATGTATCTATGTGATGGATGGTATACTTGGGGGTTTCATGGAGTCCTCCATCTTTCATCACTTGATTTTATCTTTTTAGGTAGGATTTTTTCCCACTAGGTTTGCTCCTTTTTCCCTATTTTGAATTGCATTTGTACATGGGTACCTAACATTTCCTAGTAGTTGGGACCCATTCATGCATTCATCCATGCATCCTTCATCAAATTTTTAGTTTCTCCCTAAGTTAATCTTAAGGGGGTGTTAGAGTAATAGGATAATCACCTAATTAATTAATCATGATTAATTAATTAGATCACCTTTTACTTTATACACTTAAGCTAAAAATAGGAATTACATTTTAATTATTAGATTAGCTAAGTAAAGCACATGTTGTCTCATTACATATTATGATGACACTTGTCATAAGCTAATTTAATCTCACCTAGGGTTTAGATCTAGGGTTTCTATCTCCTTTTCATAAGGATTGATTTTCTATTATAATTTCATTCAGGTATTTTGCATCAATAATATTCTCAATCTATTGAGCACAATCAAGCTTGTTGATCTTTTTCCTTTGTGCTAGGTATTGTGTGCAGGTGATTTCTAGGTTTTGTGAGTTGAATAAACAACTTCTACAATAATGAAGTGATAGAATTTACAACTAGAATGGAAGCCCAATATTTGAGAAATGCCTATTGTGGAAGTGAAGAAATTGAAAATTAAAATTAAAATAGGAAATTCTAAGAAAAGGCAACATGAGTGTGACTTGTACCTTAGCTAGAAGAACCAATATATGGTGTACCTATTGTAGTAGACAAGAACACCTAGGAAATTAATTCTTAATATTTTAAGATATAAAAAAGCCACCATATTAAGGGTAGAATTTCAAAACTCCTACAAAATAATAGTGAGCTTCTATTGTGGTATATATAAATAGGGGGACAAATGATTTCCCTATATCATTGGAAGAAAAAGGATACAAATCATTTGTTCAAGGAATGAATAAATAAAAATAATTTATTGATAGAGGAATGGATAGAGATCAAGTATTGGCCACAATTGTGTTAAGTGGGTATAAAATTCATGGTTACCAAGAATCAACATGGAGGAAAAAATAAATACAAATCAATAATGTTGACCATGTATTGCCCCAAATATAGAATGAGTGGTCTTCTACTACCTATAACAATAACTATTATTAAGGATAAACTATAATAAGCTATTACAACAACTATAGAGGTGACCAAGGTATAGAAAAAAGGTTATAAAATGACTTAATATTATAGTAAAATAAATCATTATATTAATTAATACAAAATTAGGAAGAAAGAAAGATAAAAAATATGTTATATATTTTACGTTGACAATTCATATGATGCATTCAATTATCCAAATGATAAATAGTTGTATAACTAAAATGTAGAAAGTAATGAGAAATAGACTTTTTAGGTCCCAATACACCACACAATAACAAAGCATCAATGAAAATACCAAAGAAAGAAGGAAAAACAATTAGGAGATGTCATAAAATGAATTAAAAATCTAACTGTGGAATGTAAGAACTTCTTAATAGAAAGCAATAATTACTAGGAAAATATTTAATTAAAGAAAATAACAATGAAGGAAAGAATCTCTTAAAAAAATTAAGAAAAATAAGAATCTTGTGTTTGTTATTGTTGTATACTGAAACAGTATCTATTTGCTCAAACAGTGATCTACTTGTTTCATCACCCAAAGGTTCAAGTAATGCATCTTCTCTATTACTAATTGTTGAAACATCCCCTTGACCTATGTTTTCGTAACTCTACAGCTTAACCCCAAATTCAAAGAAGTCAGAAAATGACTCCTATATGTCTAGAGGACTGAACTCCTTTGTTGTTGATCCTGGTTATCCTTTAGGGTATATATCATGATGGTGGTCCTTGAGCATATGAAAATCATTCTGAGAAGGAGAGGACTCTTGATTGCCAATTGATGGCTCAACACTTAGATCTAATGTATCATTATTCGGACTATATTGCTCCTCTTTTTTTGTTGTCCCAAAATATTCTTGTGAATTACACTCAACTGAGCCATCACCTAATTCAGGTTCTTTTACTTCTAATACACTTTTTGAAGCAACTGCCAAGGATTTTACATTGGGTTGCTCTACTTATTCTTTAATTCACCTAATTGTCACTTGAAACAACACACATGTGAATTTTGAATGTGTTGAATTATGTATCCTACACCAACTTGGTAACAACAACTCTTCCAAATTTATCTTGTATTGCAAGTCTGACCAATACTTCATGAGTCTTGAAATAAATTCATCATATCCCACCAATATTGAATCTTCATCAACACTTGTAGAGGGACCTAATCAACAACCTTGTTCCTTTGTAGGTCATCTAAATGTTTTTTTTTAGGTGCTTTATTACCTTCTTCCATCAAGACAACATCTTCAAGTTCAAATTTTTTGAACATTCATCATCACTTTCTGCTATCCTTGGTATTTCAGCTTCTTTCTTCTTGTCTTTAGCATCTTCAACAGCTATTTCAATGCTTATTGTTTCATATTCTTTTGGTTTATCCCTTGCATGTGCAATGCAATTTGTAATGTGTTCACTTGATTCATTGTATGCAAATTTCTTTGCAAACAATTCCTCTTTTGATGGTGGTCAATTGCTCCACTAGGTCCAAACAAATTTTAACTTGATTGATAACATCCTCACATGAAGAGCAAGTGATTTCTGAATGAGCTGCATTATGCACCTTGCACCAATTGGACAACAGTACATCTTCTAAGCACAATCCACTCTCACTGTTTAGATAATCTTTGACCAACCCCTTGAAGGCTTTGACTATAGCATCAACATGTTCTTCTTTAGAATCTATAGGAGCTAATTGGTTATGCACATCCTAGAAGAAGATTTTCCCCTGCAAAGCCATTTCCATTCTATCCAAAAAGGTCAGACATTCCAGCTCATTGCGCCTAGATGTATTATGTACTCTAGATTTTTTTTATAATGCAAAGTGAGACAAACTCTTAAGACTCTTAAGATACAAGAGTTTATTCAAATATTCTTGAAGCTAAGAAATATTGATTTGAGGGCTATCCTCACAACAAGAAATATGAAATTGTTGCCCCTCCATCTCAACTCATATTTTAGTTTTTAGATTTATACATGAAGGCTCATTTAACTTCCAATTTATTTCTTATGCTCAGCCCTCCTTCTAGCACCAATTATGTTGATGAATGTTTTAGCACTACACAACACAGATAAAACACAAGTGTTCTATCTCTTGAAAGGTAACCTTCTTCAGAAAAACTTTAGAATTTAATAACCATAAGGTTTTGAATGTCAGGTCTTGACAATATAGAAAAAAACTCAGTGATGAAGTGATTTTTTGGTAATCACAAGGGTCTTGTGATTCAACTAGGTTCGAAGTGTTAAACTCAAATGAAGGTTTTGTAAAATCTGAAAAATTGTGCAAACCTCAACTGTAATTTCTAGATTTGAGATCTGAAAATGACTTATTTTCAAATGTGGCAAGGTTGTGATTCTGTTGATTCTAAAACTAATCCAAAGAAAGATCAAAAGATAGGGTTGAGAGAGATATCCTAATCTAACACCTAAGGAAAATCACAACAATGATTAATGCTTTAGATATATAGATCCCCCAATAAACCAATTTTTGCTTAACCAAGATTAAGTCCACAATATCACAGAAACAGTGCAATATTCAAAGGAATAATCAATATTTTCAAATTGTAAACATCCATACAAATATCCAATTACTGGCGCAATATGCATAAACATTCACAATTTAACTCATGCAATAAAAAGGCTTAGACTAACTATACACAACAACTTACCATCAGTAATCTACTAATATTATGAACCGGAGATTGATCAATTTCTTCAACACTTCACCATTAATATAAATGAACTGAAACTATCATTTGAGAACAATAAATAGGAAACCATGACACTTTCAAACTTAACATAGAAACTCACCAAATCAATGACCTATCTGTATTAATTTCTATAGCATTTACTCAATAATTTTTAGTTCTTTCCCCTCCTATAGCTAACTCCTATCAAGATCTGCTTCTACTACTATTAAAATATTCTCTTAAAAAATCCCCTTTACAAGTGAGCAGGCACTATCCTTTTATAGATTTTACATTTTGGGTCAATGGCCAAGATCGAATCCACTCTAAGGGTCTAGATTACATTTGCATTTATTGTTTGGAGCATACTGAATTTTGGAAATACATGCCTCATTTACATACAATCAGGTAATTCTATTACAAATTTGGTCCAAAGAGAATCAAATATTCCCCTCTTTTATTTCGATGACCACTCCTCATTGGAGGAATAAAAACAGCCTCCTTGGTTGTCCCCTTTAAAATACTTTTCCAGTTGGTAGGCATGGAATCTCATGCAGATTTGCATTTAATATTGATATTTTCCCTTTAATTTCAGTTTGAAATATCCTTGCTGGTGAATAAGGCCTTGCACAAATCCATATGTAAGTTCATTTTGACCATTTAATTAAATTATAGCTCCCTCTAATATATGGCACGATTTCATATGTGGGCCCTTTAATGAATTGATCCTCTATCTCTCCAAGCATCTTGAAAAGCACCTATGTCATAAAATATCACAATTTAAACCTCTAAATGATAAATTTCCTTTATTTAAAATATTAAGATTTACCAATTTATAGTCCATCAAGAAAATTTCATTTTTCAAAAAGCTTTCCACCTCAAGAAATTTTCCATTTTAGGAATTTTTCCATTTCGAGAAAAAGTCTATTTCAAGAAAAAAATACATTTTGGGAAAATTTCCTTTTTTTAAAAAATCCATTTTGGGAAACTTTCCTTTTCAGGAAATTGACTTTTGATGGGATTAAACTTTTGCAATCTCGAGCAATGTGGAATCCATCATGTTACGGGTCGAAGCAATGCAGAAGCTAGAGGGTTCATTGTCGGTGAGTGAAATTTCCACTTTTGAGGGAATTGGACCACTACGGACTAGAGCAATGTGGAAGTCGGAGGCTTCAGCACTGTTGCACTAGAAACCCACATCAATTTTTCCACGTTACATACAAGCTTAATAATCTTTAATTTGGCATGTGGGAAATGATGGCTCTAAGGTATGAAGTATAATAGACTTTAGATTTGCAATATATGGTCAATGCAGGAAAATCAAATGTTGAAGCCACTAGATCAAAAGCCAGACAAGTCTATGCCATAAAACGACGTGGATGGAATAGCATCCCACACTTGGCCTTCCACAACCAACTTTCTGTAATGTTTCAAAACTTATTCATTTTTGATCCAACTTATTTAGGCACATGGGGACTTGGCTATTAAAGGCACTAAATGTTCAATACTTAAAGTTTTCACTCATTTTTTGAGTTATGGAAAACCCGACTGTGGAAGCTAAAGGTTTGTGGGCCAGAGCGATGCAAAAGCCAAAGGCTTCGACACCATCATTAAGTTTTATGCAAAGCCCAAACACTTAGTAATTTTTTTATTTTATCCATTTTGGCATGTAGGAAAATGAATATGAAGAGTATTTAATCTTACTACTTGATGATTTCTAAGATTGTGGAAAACACGATTGTAGAAGATAGAGATTTGCGGGCTGGAGCAATGCAAAAGCCAGAGGCTTTGGTGTCGGTGCACTAGAAACCCACAAATGGTTTTCCTCAAGACCCTAACACTTAGGTTTTTTTTGGATTTATTTGTTTGAGCACATGGGGAAATGGATAGGAAGGGTACCTAGGGCTAATACTTGATGATTTTTCCCACTTTGAGAATTACAGAAAATGTGACTGCAAAAATTGGAGATTTGCGGGTTGGAGCAATTCGAAAGTCAAAGGCTTTGGCACTAGTGCACTAGAAACCCGTAAACGATTTTCATCAACACCATTCCTACACAAATTTTCTACAAAAGGTAAAAACTTAGACTTTTAATGCAAATTGACTTAGCATGTTGAGAAACCATTAGGAAAAGGCTGGGGCTAAAGGATTGTAAGGAAAAACCCACCAACAAACCACTGTGAAAATGAGAAAAATGACTCCAAAACCCAAAGGCAAATCATAATCACTATCCAAAAGGAAAACTCAAGAAAAACTCATAAGAAAACATGATTGAACCCTAAAGTGAGAATGAGCAATCAGAGAGGGAAAAGCAGAAAAAAGGGGGTCCCTACTTTCAGTGGGGCTTGTGTGCAAAATACATAAAAGTAAGGAAATATAGGCTCGATCACAAAGGATTTCAAGAAGAAAAAGAATTTTTTAAATGATATGAATAACATGGTGATAATCCTAATGTGTAATGTTAATTTATGTTAATCAAAATGAAAACAATAAACACAAATAATAGAACTTTAAACTAAAGGAAAGCTAATTAATTTGATTTCAAATAAAGAAATGAAGCTTCTTCAGAGGCATTCCATCTTCCTCTATCTCCAGAGATTTGTTTGAAGCTGCTACTCTCAGATTGTGTAAGCTTGGCTTCTCCAAATGGCAATCTGCAAAATGAGTATGCAAAGTGATAAAGCTTCTCTATCCTATATGCTGGTGGAGGTGAGAATGCTGACGGATATGCACAGGGGCTGTAAATTGAAACTAAACTATATGGATGATTGGCCATGATATGCTATGATCTTATGCTATGCTATGAAATGAGAATGCTAAAAGGCTTATGCTATTTTCAATTTGGCTATAGTTTATCTGTTGAAAGCTTCTATATATGATTGCAAAGACCCGGCAGTCCTATTTATAGCTTTTTGCAGGCAAGATCCTGGCTGGCAAGGATCAACAGCTATGAGGTTGTCTGGTAAGTTTGAATGGTGAGAGATGGAGAGGTTGAGAGGAAGATGGAAGAGGTTGGGAGGTTGGAGAGAAGAATGGATGCTTGTCTTCAACCCACGGGAACAAGCTTGCACAGGAACAAAGGAATTTAATTTTTCGGTTTTGGCAGTTTGTTTCTCGGTTGTTGAAGATAATGCAAATTAAATAAATAAATAAATAAATTTATTTAATTTCATGTGAATTTGAAGAAATTAAATATTTTTGAAATATTTAATTTTAAAACTATAGAAGACTCAATTAAATATTTAGAATATTTAATTTGCAAATAGATTTTAGAAGAATTAATTAAATATTTTGGAATATTTAATTATAAATGGAATTTAGAAGAGAAGAATACTTAATCTTTATTTGAATAAAATATTCAAGCCAAGATTATTGATAATTAATATAAATAAATCATAATGTTTATTTAATTAATTAAGAAATGAATGCGAAAAGATGATTAAATAAACTTATTTATTTAATCAAAATGAAATAATGAACAATATAAATAAATTATTTAAATTTATTTATACGCAGATGGAATTCGAAGATTTAATTAAATATTAAAAATATTTAATTAATTACCAGACTATGTGATGTGACCATTTTTAGGTGTATACACCTAATAACCAACAAGGAATACTATAAATCGTTTGATTATTTTAGGCCTATCTCTTTATGCAACATGATTTACAAAACATTGGCAAAGGCAATGGCTTCTAGAATCAAGAAAACATTGGATAAATTTATATCGATCAATGAAGGGGGCTTCACCCTTGGGTGTGAAATAGTTGATAAAATTATAGTTGAAATTAAGTATGATGATTAAACTTTATATAATTAATACCTATGATAGAGTGAAATGGAGGTTCCTGCTAAAGGTCTTAAGAAGATTTGGTTACAATGATTATTGATTAGAAGAAAAAAAAATTGCATTTCCTTGATCTATTTTTTGAATTGGTAAATGATACGGCTTATAGCTTTTTCTTAAGTTCAAATGATCTCAAATAGGGTAATCTCCTCTCTCCACTCCTTTATGTGATGATGTTGAAGCATTACATCGTATGATAGAGAAAAAAATGGTGGAGGGTAGATGAAATAGTTTAAAAGTGGCAAGGAATGTAGAACCCATCACACATCTTCAGTTCACCAATGACATAGTTCTTTATGGAGAGGCCATAATTCATGTAGCTAATATTTTCAAGGAAAATATTGAAAAATATGTGGAGGTTTTGGGGAAATTAATTAACAAATAGAAATCAAAAACTTCTATTTTTTCTCCACCAAAAAATTGGTAAAGAAGTATATTTAAGCTTTGCTAGGATATGGAGTGGATTCAATTTCATGCAAATACTTAGGCATCCCCACATTCAAAGGAATTTCAAGGTTGATTTTATGGGTATATGTTCTCAAGAGATGTAGAAGGAATGCTACAACATGGAAAGAAAAATGGCTCATATTGGCAAGAAATTCACAATGATTAAGGTGGTCCTTATAGTAGTACCAATCTACACAACATGTCTAGTATGCAACTTACTAATAAAGCCTCAACTAATTTGGAAAATATCTTGAAAATTTTCCTTTGGGAAGGCTCCAATTAAATTGTTGAGTGGGAAAAGTGATCTTAGATCCAATTAGATTAACTAGGATTATCTCCTTTTCACTTTTACTCCATATTCAAACATAAACTAACTAGGGTTTTATGTTTGACTTGTTACCACAAGGGAAAGCCAAACTCCTATGGTTTATGTTTTATTGAGTTGTGAGAATGATAAATTTTATGTGTGTTTTAATAGGCCTATTTGACATGTATCCCTAGTTTGAAAGCTATAATTTATCACATAGACAAACTAAAATTTCAAAAACAAAAAGAAAATATGAAGAGGACAGGGTACTATGCACCTATCATCAAAATTTGAAGCAAAAGTTTGTGGTCAGGGTGTGGGTGCCCTTGACTGAGATATAAGATTCTAGATCAAGAAAATTTTGTATTATAATGTATAGATCTACATTGTACTTTCCTGTAGTTGTCTTTCGCTAAATCCTCTGAATCTGAACTACACACATGAAAAGAGAGGGAAAGGTTGTGTTGTATAGGGGCTTTCCTAAGTTAAACCTTTTTTCTGTATTTTTACCTCCACATACAACAAATAATGATGATTAAGAGGGAATACTATAGGTCAGGAAGAGGCCAAAATAATGATAATTGATTGAAATGACAATGTTACCTTGATGTAACCCTTGATGAAGTGGTGTCACACAAGTTGCTAGAAAATTTGATTAATGGATGTCTTGAATACTTGATAAACCTGCAAAAGGTTAGCTCCCAAAACATAATAGACTATTGTAGAGAGCATGTAGAGGATAACTCAATACTTCATAATTTGGCATGGTTGATCATGATAGCTTCTTGCACATAATTTGCTCCATTCTTCTTTATTCCTTGCAAGCTTAATTATGATTGATAAATGCATTGTAATCATGTTGTTAATTCTACCCTTGAATTTCCTTGATTGAGTTTTGGATCTTTAATTTGCTCAATAGATTTTCTATGTGTGCTTCTAGGATTTCAAATGATAAAATTACTAGTATTTATATAAAATTATTCTAATTCCTAAAAAATCAAATATGGATGGCCAACAAATAAAATTGGAAGTTAAAATAATAAAATACTAACAAATAGAGCAAAAATGGGTTGGTCAAGGGTTTGTGGTACCCTAGACCAAGCCCATCCTTATCGGAGCCTACAGTGTTGGGGGCAAATATTAAATGCTAATTTTCATTCCCATTGTTTGATTTTTTGAAGATGTTTATAAAACAGGTAATTAAATGCATAATTAGGTTCAAGAAAATAGGGGGGAGCTAAACCTAGTATGATATTGTCAAGGGTGACAATTTTCAATGCTACATTTAGCCCCCACTTTAGTGAGACTATGAACTTATGCTCAAACTCACACTAAAGTATGGATAAGCCAAGAAGGGTTCAATTATCTAGACAATGAATAGATAGGAAAACATCAGGCTTTAAGATCCTATGAAAGAAAAATGTATTATTAAAGGAACACATATTTAAAGATTCCATGTAGTATGAAAAACATAATGTATACATGATGAAAGTACAATGCAAAACAATCACAATAAAAATACAAAGAAGACACAAAGAAAACACATAAAAAACATAAGACAAATAATAAAAGCACAATAAGAACACAAACACAATGTTAGTACTAGAAAGGATTCAAGTCGGTAAGGTAAAGAGACCTCAGTCTTAATTTTTTTCTCAAATACCAAACATCATTTATCAAATGTGTTAAAAAATGGTACTCTTATGAGGATTGACAAGCTGCATTATGCTAGATTACTCATGAAACACATGGATCCACTGGAAAGCAAGGTGTTTCTTATTAGGTGGCCATGTAAAAATTTGAAAGTTCATGAATTAGCAAGCTCCATTATGCCAAATCCATGGACTATTTTTCCAATCATGCTTTAGGGAGTGAACAAAAATATAATGTCACAAGGGACAAATCAATCCTTATCATCATAGGGGACAAATGTATAACCATGCCTTAGTGGGCATTATAAACAACACCACCAAAGGGGTATGTCAATAAGTCAAATCTCACAAGATTTTAATGAAGTAGATAGGCTATTATGCTCCCCCTTAAAATTTCAACATGCTTTCTATGTTGGTATTTTAAGGAAACAGGAGATGAAGAGGGGATCCTTGAAAATAATACACACCTCCCAAAACTAGTTATCCTTGCCCCCAAGCGTAAAGGAAAGAATAACCACACTAGAGACTATCATGTTGCTACCATTGAAATATGGTTTCACTTAATATTATACCACCATGAATGGCAATAAACAAACAAATGAAGTTACAAATGTCACATAGTGAGGAGCAACACCATAGAAGATGGATCATTATTATGTAGAGTGATTAGGTGCATCAACACATGGAAGAGCACCACAATCATTAAGTTGGTTTTTATTATTCAAGTCTTGACATTCATTGGTGGAATGACCATGTACTCGATGATATGCACAAAAAGAGTTGTTACTATAGAATTTCTTTCACGTTATAGGAAGAGTAATCAAGCTGGCTTTAAGAAGCCTGGAAAAAATATGTTCTTACTCTAATAAAGGTGGAGGAGACATTTTTTTATCTTGCGAAGAAAATATTTCTTTCTTACCACATGATGTTTTAAATATAGTATATGATGGAGGATGAGATGTAGATGAAAGAGAAGGTTGGAAACCTAAACCCATTTTTGATAGATACAACATAGACTTCACATGATACTTAACTCCTTATTCCATGTGTTCATTATATCCACTTTTAGAAAGAATTTTATATCTAAGCCCATAAGGGCAAAAATTATAAAGTTGTGTCAGACGTTCAACCAACTTATCAACACAAGTGAATTTAAGTATTTCTAACTAAAGTTTCACATAATAAATACACACAAAATTTTTGAAGGAAAAAAATAAAAATTACTATATAAAGATTGACACCTCATGTTACTTCATTTTTCAAAATTTTATCAGCAACTAAATTACAGTTTCAATTTATAAAAATATATATTTAAATAGTTTTTTAATTTTAAAAAAAAAATACAAACATAAAATATACTAAAAATACACATTTTATTAATTTACATCATTTCAAATTTCAAAACATATATGTCACTTTTAGTGATTCAAGTTTAGAAGTCAAATCAGTGTTGGTTGTTTCCTCTATAAAAGTATGGCATAGCATTGTACTTTTACCCATAGCACTTTTCCAACTCAAATGTAGAAGTCTTATCTAAATACTTATGAGAAGAATTGATTCTTTCATAAGAATGAAAATCCTTTTTAATTATTTTAAAGTTAGGCATCGACAACACACAAGGGATGAAAGCTAAAGAGCCCCCATCACCATCATGGGATGATATTTTTGGATTTTTTTATGTAGAACAAGATTGACTAAATGAAACATAAGACTCCTTAGGTTTTGATTGTGAGATTTTGTACTCTCCCACAAAGGAGGGTGTAAAATCTAATGAACCCCAGTCATCACCAACACATGTATTTTAGGATGAAGCATTATTTTGATTCATTAGTTAGACTAGATGTTACAATATTAGACTCTTCAAACTTTTATGGTGATATCTTAGACTCCCTAATGAAATGAGGTGCAAAATATAACTATCCCCAATCATCACCCAATAGTGTATCTATAGTATCATTGGAAGGTAATGGTTCTACTTTTGAAGGTGGAATCAAAGTATTAAGAAAGTTGGAAGTGTTATGTTCGGCTTCAATTTGTGAATTATAACTTTTTGTACCCACTTTTACTATATGTATCTTATTACTATATTCATAATTCATCTCACAATGAAGAGTAGATGTGACTCCTTTCACGACATGAATCCATGGTCTACCTAAGAGAAGATTATACGAAAGAGGTCCCAACATGATATGGATAGGGGTAGGTAATATCATGGGTCCTACCTAAATGGATAGTGTGATTGTCCCTAATGGTTCCTTACTAAAATTATCAAATCCATGAATAGAAAGATCAATAGGTTCTATAAGATTCTTATCCACACCAATTTTATCTAGATGATCAATCCTACAAATATTAAGACTTTATCCATTATTTATAAGAGTATGTGTAACCCTAGTTTTATTAATAACAACCATTATCATTAGAGCTTCATGCTAGTTTTGGACCTCAACTAGAGGTAATTCATGTAGAGGGAATGCAATATCTAACTTTGTCACCTACATACAATCAAACAAGGTTGCTACATCATTTATTTTGACAAAAGGTGAGATATCAATCTTCTACAAAGCCTCTTAGAGCATCTTGTGGTATGTAGGTGATGTTTGAATCAAGTCCGAAAGGAAGATCTTAGCTAGAGTATTACGAAGTTTCTCAACAAGATCATACTATTTACCAATACATTGAAGAAGGTCATGTGGGGGTAGGAGAAATGGTTGAGGGAATAAAATGGTTGTTTGTTTTGTTTTGGTTGCTTATTAGTTTTAGTATTATATGTTTGAGCCACCATATGATAACTTGGTTGTTGCAACACATATTTGTACACATGATTACTTTGAGTGAGTTGTTTTATAAAGCTCAGGGTATGGCCATGAGGTTTTGGAGGTCCTATAATGAGAGGTGGTTTAGGTGGTCCAATAATTAAAGGAGGTCCAATAGTCAATTGTGTGTTCATAATCTCAACTGAGTTAACTACTTGTTGACAACCTTCTATTGATGGGGGATCTAATGTCAATTTGGAATATTATTCTATGCCATCCATCTTACTATCATTTGAAGAATGAAATGTATCAATTATTACATCCTCTTATGTCATGATATATTCCCAAGAGGAGAGATAATGGGAGATGAACAAACATGATGTTCATGTATCTCAATGATTAGGTCCTCTTGCACCAAAATACTCTCACAAGTAGGTGAGATATTGAGAGAAGAAAAAAAATGATGTTCATGATCTTCAATGATTATATCCTATTGCACCACAATATCCTCCCAAATAGGAGAGGTATTGGGAGAGAAACAAACATGATTCTCATGATTCTCAATGATTGGATCTTCTTGCACCAATATACCCTCACAAGTAGGAGAGATATTGGAAGAAGAACAAACATGATTTTCATGATTGTCAATGATTGCATCCTCTTGCACCAAAATCCTCTCAAAATTAGAAGAGTTAGTGGAAGAGGGATCTAAGAAAAAAAAGAGGTGAGAGGAACTCATTTTCACATATTTGTACAACAAAAATTCTTTGAATTTCCTAACATTATTTGATAATAGAATATTAATTATGACAACACAATATTTTTACAATGAAAATATTATGCTATGTCCTATGGATCAAACTAGTGATGTACAACAAAATCATATAGTTTCAAAAAAAAAAATCAAAACAAGAACCAAATCTGAATAGAGAACACAGAAAAAGATTTGTACAAAAAATTTCAGCCCAAATTAATTGGATAGGGGTGTGGGCACCCTAGTCCAGAGAAGTTAATTTTTTATGTTTAAAAAAAATAAAACTAAACAACAATGTTTGAAGATCTAAAGTTGTAGAGGTTGAGGTCTCAAAGCAAACAAATTTCTAAAAAAGCATGAAATCTTAATTTTTGTATGTGAGGCACATTCATGCATGCAAGTTTTATGTTTGTGATTATCCTAATGATAAATTTGAGAGTTAAAATACTATAATTGATTGAATTCTTTAGAAAATGCAGAAAAATAATGCTTTTTGATCTTGTGAAATGTAGTTGATATGTAATTTTTCCACTTTTTCAATGTTTTTCAATAAAATATGCATACACTTTTTTCAAGTTTCCACAACCTAAGATTGTATTCAAATTTCCAATTGATATAAATCAGTCCTAAGCCCCTAAACAAGGAAAAATCAAATATGAATTTATGCAATTTAATTCAAATTATTTGCAATATATCATGATGAAAGCATGAAAATTCATATTTTAGAGAAATAAACTAAATGCAAATAACAATAAGATCTTCAAAGCACATACGTTTTGAATTAATTTTTAGAATTCATGCTAATGAAAATTAGAAAATTGCAAGTTTAAGATATACCAGGTTCACCAAAATGTTGAGTAGGAAAAGTGATCCTAGATCCAATTAGATTAACTAGGATTTTCTCTTTTTTACTTTGACTCCATATTCAAAAATAAACCAATTAGGGTTTTATGATTGAATCGTTACCACAAGGGAGAGCCAGCCTCCTAGGTTTTATGTTTTATTGAGTTGTGAGAATGATAAAATTTATGTGTGTTTTAATAAGCATATTTGACATGTAGCCCTAGTTTGAAAATTGCAATTTATCACACAAAGGAAACTCAAATTTCAAAAACAAAAAGTAGATTTGAGGAGGGAAGAGTACTATGCACTTGTCATCAAAATTTGAAGTAGAATATTTTGATCAATGGCGTGGGTACCCTTGACTGAGATATAAGATTTTGTATCTACAAACTTTTGTATTGTAAGGTACAAATCTGCATTGTGTTTTCTTATAGCTATCTTCTGCTAAAACCTTTGGATCTAACTTGTACAGATGAAAAGAGGGGGAAATATTGTGTTGCATAGGGTATTGCCTAAGTCAAACCTCATTTTGGTATTTCTACCTCCACGTACATCAAATGATGATGATCAAGAGGGCATACCATAGGTCAAGTAGAGGCCATTTAAATAATGATAATTGACTGAAATGATAAATGATAAATGACAATGTTACCTTGATGTAAAACCCTTGATGAAGGGATGTCACACAAGTTGCCAAAAAATCTAATTGATAGATGCCTTGAATGCTTGATAGACCTATAAAAGGTTAGCTACCAAAACATAATAGACTATTGTGGATAGCATGTAGAGGATAACTCAATACTTTTGAACATAATTTGTCATGATTGATCATGATAGATCCTTGCACATAATTATCTTCATTCTTCTTGATGCCTTACAAGCTTGATCTTGATTGATAAAAGCACTGTAATAATGCTACTAATTTTTCCCTTGAATTGCCTTGACTAATTTTAGCATCTTCAATTTTCTCAATAGATTTTCTAAATGTGCTTCTAGGATTTCAAATGATAAAATGGATAGTATTTATATGCAATTCTTCTAATTCCCAAAAACTAAATATTTATGTCCGACAAATAAAATTGAAAATTCAAATAAAAAATACCGACACCAACATATCCAAGATGGAGCCAAAATGGGTTGGTCAAGGGCATGGGGCGCCTTGGACCAAGTCATTCTTTGTCGGGCCTAAAGTGTCATGAGAAAATAATGAATCCTAATTTTCATTCCCATTGTTTAATTTTTTGAAGATGTTTATAAAACGGGTAATTAATTGCATAATTAAGTCCAAGAACATAGGGGGAGCTAAACCTAGTGTGAAATTTTCAAGGATGACAATTTTTGATGCTACAGAAATAAATTATATCCCTCTTATACATTGGGAAAAGGTGAGGAGTATTGTGATGGTGGAGCAGGCATAAACAAATTAAAATTTCAAAACCTAATGCTTGGTTCAAAACTTTTTTGGAAGATGTGCACATCACTGGAAAATATATGGTGTAGAATTAATGAAAAATAAGTATTTGGTCAATAATAAACCATGTACAATATTGATGATTACCAATGTTGGACTACTAGTTTTCATGTTTGGATATTTATGTGGGGTTGTAGAAGTATAATCATGTACCATTTATCTTGGCAAGTTAACAATGGATTCTCAGCATACTTTTGGTTGGACTCTTGGAATGACAATTGGCCCTTACCAAAGAATGTGGTTCTTCGAACATGCATGGAGACTCTTCTTAGCACAAAGGGTAACAAAGTGGTTAATTATACTATCAAAAATAAAAATGGAGATTACAATTGGATTGACTTTGATAAATTATAAATATGTGGGGAGGAAAGATAACACTTGAAGGAAATAACCTCAGAAATAAGTGTATGCTTGAATCAGGATGTAGAAAGAACAATGTAGTGTGGTGTGAAATTAGGAGTTTATATTTCTCAATTAGGATATAAAATGTAGGTACAGAGGAGGATGGAGAATTGTCCAAGTATGCTGGGGGCATGTGATTCTACCTAAGGTGAGTACCTTTTCTTGGACTGCGCTCCATAAATGTTGTTTAACATGTGATCTCCTACATCCGGTTGGAATCTTGTGTCCCACCCATTGTGTGATGTGTTTATCAAGCAAAGAATCTCTTGATCATTTCCTACTTAATTTACCTTTTGCATCCCCATGTTGGGATTGGTTATAGAACAAATTGGGTTGGTAAAGGGTTTGAGGAATTTCAGAGAGGTGTTTGATTCATGACCATTAATTAAGAGCTCAACATTCTAGAAATCCATATGGTTGGTAAGTCCTTCAATGTTAATTTGGAAATTATGGAAGGAGAGAAATTGTAGAATTTTCCAAGAAATCAATTGTTCCAGGGAAGAGGTAATAGTATTCATTGAATGGTACATTTGCAAATGTTTGAATGTAAATTCCAAAATGAAGAAAAATTCTACATTCACAAGTTGAGATGATGCATTGATGATGCAATTAAAGTTTATAAAACTTCCATAAAGGCCTTGGCAGGCATAAGATAGGTTGGAGAGAAGAAAAGCAACAAAATGGAGAAATCCATCGAGCGGAATTGTGAAGTTAAACTTTGAATGTACACTTTTAAGGGGAGCTCAAGTTCCTCAAGGGCTAGATGTATCATCAAAAATGAAAAGGGGGACCTGATCTAGTAAGTATAAAAAAAAACCTATTGGATCCAATAATGAAGTAGAATTTGAGGCACTAATTGAGGGGATTCTCCAATGTCAGTCATTAGAACTCAAGAACATATATATATAAGGGGATTTTATGGTATTGATGTTATTCAAAGAAGTCACTCAGACAATTGAAGTTACAACCTTGTCTGAACATCATTAGCAATATTTTACAAGAAATTGTTGCCTGCATAATGTCACATGTATATAGGGAAGTGAACTTGATGGTTGATCTCTTCATGAATTGTGGGGTTCCTTAGACTACTCTACTGAATATGGATGACAAGGTGGAATCATGGCTAGGGATGGAGGAGATAATAGCATCAAAAAAGTAGAAGTGGTTCAACAAGTTGGTTGATGTGGATAATCAACTATGATTTTATTAAATCCATTGAAAGTTGGCATTCGATCTCTAGAATTTTTCAAGGGTTGTATCCTATGCATGGCATACATATTATATGGACTATATGGGGATTAATTTTCTATAATATTTTCTCAATATTTGTAACAAAGTTGAAGGAATTATATGATGTATAAAGAAGGTGCCTAACTGGATCAATACCCATAGTTTGACCTTGTAGAATGGAGGCACCTGGCATGTGCGTGTTTGGCTAATGATGCAAGGGCACAAATTAGGTGCTTGTTTCCAAAATTTAGGGTGGATATGGTGGATGTCATCTAAAAAATTGTGGGTAGTTCTTGCTAGTAGGAGGGCCACATCCATGATGCCAAAGTCTACGATTCATTTTTGACCAATCTAATCCAAGGCTTGGGAAAGAAGGAACTGATAGAAGTGTCTGTGGTATCTCTCTTGAGCATGAATGTTGTACCTATGGTAATGAATTCCATAAAAGGCATTACGAGCTTACCAAAAGTAGGTTGTGTGACTAGATTTTTTTATGCATGCACTACAAGGAAGAAGAAGATCACATATAAAGCTTTGACCTTGTATAGGGAAGGCCTCGATTGAGGGAACATGGATACTTTTCTTCTTTTACATTAGCCATTATGGGGATTTGTTTGGTCTTGCATTATCTATTCGGGATCTGAAATTGACAGATGGGATTTGTTCTTTGAAATCCCAATAGACTTTAATGAATGTAATGTGCACAACACTTCAATATTAATGTAATGTTTGTTCTTTTAATATAATGGGTGCTACCCCCTCTGGTAGTACTTATTTACTATATATAATGAGATTAATATAATAATATAATATTAAATAATAATTTTAATATAATATTTCTAATATTAATAATATAATACTTAAAATATATTAAAAATAATTTAATATAATAAAATATTAATAATATTAATAATAAAATAATATCTATATATTAAATATTGTATGATATCTTATATATAATCTATATGAAATACATGATATATCATTTTGGAGGCATATATATTTTTCTATTTAATATAAACTAAAAAAATAAAATTCTATAGATTATATATAAAATATATATATATATATGCTAGTATTTTATATTCTAAATCTAATATATATGTGAATATATTTTTTTTATTAAATATATGTATATATATAAATAAATTTAAAGTAAAATAAATATTTTTTTTTTTGTTTTATTTTATCAACAACAAAAATAAATATTACATATAAAAAAAATTAATTTTTATTTAGTAGAAAAGTCAATTGTTTATTTTTAAATATAGATACATTAAAATTTTAAACATATTTTAAATTATAATATAATTATAAAATAAAATAAAATAATTCTTAAATAAATAAAATACTTTTAAGAATTTTTAATATATTGTTTTAGATGGATGATTTTTAAAATATCTATAGTTGTTATAAGATAAGTTTGTAAGATATTTAAAGTTAAAAATATGAAAACTAAAAATATAATTGACATAATTAATTATAAAAGAAAACAAAAAAAGTATGCGTTCAAATACTAAATAAAATAATTTTAAAATAAAAACAACTCTTAAGTAAATAAAATATTTTAGATATGCTTTAAGATTAGATGTTTTAAGATAATTATATTACTATATATTTTTATGTATATTTTATTTCAATTTAATAAAGATTTGAAAAACAAAAAGTGAAAATTCTATAAATGAAATTGTAATTTTATATTTTATTTATTTTTAAATAACCAATCAATTTTATGACCATTTGGTTAATATGTTCTTAGTGATATAGTAATATATGTATACCAATATTGCTTGAATTATTCAACAATATAATTGATTTATATATAATTATTTTTTAGTATATATTTTTTATTCATTTTTTTTTATTTATTACAAATAAAATTTTCTATTCTATTATGTTCATGTAGATTAATTTTAAGAATATTTATATATTTTCATAGATCAATTTTAATTTTTCAGTAGATTGGAAGAAACTCACTGCTTGGTTGTATGGTGTATAATGTATGTTGCTTTATTGTTGTCCTCTTGCTATCCCTGAACAACTCTTGTTTGGTTCTCCATGTTTTTATTTCTGCTAGTAGATTTGTGACTCCTTTGATAGCTCTGAAGACCATTATTTTATTATTTGACTTTAAAACTATGATGTTTATTTATAATATCAAAAACACGAGTTTCAGAAATAGTGATAATATGTTATTGACGGTTGATGTTATGCTTCATGTGCCCAATTCTTCTAGAATATTTCACTAAAAGACTTTAGAAATTGTCCATGGCTCTCCACAATTGCAAGATCATCCTCCTATACCAGATTAAAAAATGCTGGTGAATTAATTTATAAATTGATAGGGGAGAGGGTTCAGAGGCAGCCCACCCTAACTTTGTTTTCTCTAAGTTCCTAGACCATCCATCAAATTTTTACAAAAAAAAATTGGGTTTCTTCGTATGAGACTTAAGAGCTTAAAACTATTGTTTCAGCTTCTTGGTAGTAACGATGACCACGAGATGAGTCTTTAGGTGCACAAAGGTCCAAAAGTGGTCATCTGGAGGTGTTGCCCAATACCAGTAACTGTACACTGCGGTCACCAAAAAATTTGCACAACCCCTCTAATACATATTCCTTTAGTAAAGATGTTGACCAATACCACCAAAAGAAATGACACAACTTCTATAATTAAAAAAGAAATGATTAACTACACATACACAAATAAAAGGCTAAACTTTTCATTTTCATATATTGATGAATGACTATTAGAATATAAACAGCGACTGGACCCCTCCCCTAAAGTTGTCAGTCATTTCTCCTTTACCAAAATGAAATAGAACTTGTATAGGTAGTTTTGTTTTAGTTTAATGCGTTTAGAACTGATTGTGATAGCTTATAAGTCATGTCACAGCTTAAACAGGTAAGAATCTCTGAGTGAAATTGATAGTGGAGTGTGAATGAAAGTTCTTTCAAAGGTATCTAAGAATTTAATGGCTGGACATGAGCATCTGTTCATAACAACGTGCAAAATGCCGTCATGTCTTTTCTAAGATTTATTGTGCATGTGAAGTGGTAGTGGGAATGATTATCTATATTTGTAATGAAACTAGTGGATATCATTATCTGTTGTCCTCACTGGTTGTAATTCTTAGCATCTTCTTATTATCTTATCTATATCAAACTAGTGGAGTACCACGAATGTTGGAAATCATGAATATATTAAGTTGGAAATTGATCTTTTTAGGTGTTGTGCACTGTATTCAACAAGTTTTTAAGCTGTATTTAATTTTATGAATAGATTAAAGGTAATTTGATTAAGAGAGTTATCTGTATTTTTTTCAAACTGATAAATAAATTTAATTTGTTGGAATAAAGTTATTAAATATTATTTTAATTATATTTTAAAATTTATTTGTTTTTAATTGAATTTATTTATTTATTTTTATTAATATTATTAAATATAAATATAAAGTTTATTTTTGTTATGTAATTAATAATGAATGTTATAAGTAAATATAATTACAGAATGGTTGATATTATTTATTACAATTTTATTAAATGAGTTTAGAGAAGTATGTGAATATTAATAAATATAAATCTATTCGTATATTATTTCTTAGGTGTATATGAAATCAATTATCTGAATTTTCTAAGTATATAAGGATTTTTGAAATGACAGTTAATTCATCAAATAAGCATTTAGAATCATAATCATGTACTAGATAAGATTAACAACCAATAATTAAATAGAAAATATTTTGTTTACACACTCTTTTGATTGTTTCGGTGCAAGATGACCCTAAACATGTAAATAAGAAATCCCTATCCATCCAACCCAAGTGGACTCTAGTAGCCCACTAAGGATGAGATTACTAATACCACTACCCTAATATACCAAGTAGACACAAAACCCATAACACGTAAGCTCACCATGTTTTCCATCTTACTAGTTTGGTCTACATACATTTTCTAGCTAGCAACAAGAAATTTATGCCACCTTGTTGCATCAACCAAATTCCCATTGCTTAGTTCACATAACATTTTAGGCCTCAATAGAAAAATGACATTACAAATGAAAATTAGTGCATCCCATGATACACGATGGGCCCATCCTTTGCTTAGTTCTCTACCAACTACAATGACAAAACAAAATCCTATACTCCTTGTGGTCATTGTTGGCAATGGCATAAAATATCAACCTTACCTATACATTAGAATGATCTAGTGTTGTTAAATACACACAAAAATCTACTAATAAGTTTCTCATAAAACACATGAGATCTATTAATTAGACAAATCTGCATAGCTATCACTCACATGCTACTAGTGAAAGTTGTCCAACCTAGGTGGCTAGATTCTTAAATATATCACATGCATGCTATTGGTGAAAGCTAGATAGCCCTATGATATGAATAATCATTCTTACTCATAGTGTGTCCTCCCTAAATTATGTCATGTTGGAGCAACAACAAACTTATACATGATTGGGTAACAAGCTTTACTAGTTTGGTGATCACCTCAATAGGAGGACAATCTACATTTCAAAGGTATTGCAACCCTCTACCTTTTCCCTCATATTGTCATTGGCTTATCCCTATGCATGTTGTTGTGGGAGATGGCTCATATATCTACCTTAATTTAGTCTTAATATGGTGAACAAATTTTAACAAATTAAGAACTTAACCAACTTATTCTTGATATCTCAAAACCCTAGGCTAGTCAACCAAAACATAAACCACCTAGAACATTCACTTCCAACCCATAATCCTTCTACTTGCAAGAGTTTGGTTTTTTAATTAAGAAATAATACATTAATCCAGAAAGATTCATAGCTATGTAAGAGCATACAATAAATATTCATTGGTGCATATCTAAATCTTGTTTTACATATGCCTCTAAACATAGGGAAAACACTAGGTAAATAATTATCAAACTCTATTTCTCAATATTATTTCATATTTCTAGTTTGAGGTAAATTTTGATAATCATTTATCTTTATTTATGGGTCATCCTAGCCCAATTTCTATACCTTATGCTAATTCATTGAGATTTTACTTTTGTCATGTTATGGTGTACAAATATTTTTCTAGTCACACTTTAACCTTACCACAATCATATTAACTATATTATGGCTCTAAGAGTGACATATGTGAATAATATAATATGTATCATGACTAACTCATAAATAATGTTACATCCAAACAAAACAATTATTAATATAATATTTAGATATTCTTACATAAATATTTAACATGTGAACACTTAATGTTATTATATTGGTTCCCTTTTATTGTATCTCACATTATTACCTCAAAAATATTATTACACAACCATAATCCTAGCTCATAATATAGTTCATGTCATGACTAACTCATAAATAATGTTACACCTAAATTTTTCTTATATTAATATAATATTCAAATATTCTTATGTAAAAATCTGGCATACAAACATTTAATATTATTCTATTGATCCACTTTTATTATGTCTTGCATTATTACCTAAAAAATATTATTAAGCAATGATAAGCCTAGCTCATATTAATTAAGTCTTATTCTAATTCATATTATAAGGGTATCCTTAAGGCTAAAGATTTAACCTAAAACTCTATGCCACCTAATTCCACATAAAATATCAAGGTAGAGATATAATAATATCACTAGCCTAAGAAGTGCATTATCTTTTTGACTATGCATATTTGAGAATCTATTTGTGTTGGTGTGAACAAGGGTTTTTCCTATCTGTTTTACTCTTTGTAGTGTGAACAAGTTGTTGGTGATATGAGTTGTAGACCCCAAATCCCTACGGTTTGATAATCTCCTAAGTTTCAAAGGTTTTCAACCTAGGAAGATCACTGCAAACCTATCTTCAAGTTGTGCGACTAAGGACCAATGGTTGAGGTGGTTAAGACCACCTTCACTTATGGCTTTGCAAGACCAAGGGGGGTTTCCCTGAGGTAGTGTATGATTATTAATAGATTTAATACTCTCTTACAACAAACTATACCTAGTGTATAATGCATCCCAACATAGGTGTCACAATATAACTATGTGCTAGTTTTGATGTGTAAGGATGAGCAGTTGAGAACCTTGTTTATCAAATAACATACCATATGAATATTTGACAATGTGTTTTGTGATAACCCCTTAGATGTTATAGACATTTGGACATGGCAATAGAACAAACAAAATAAGGAAACTAAAAGATAATTAATTCTATGCATTTAGAGTGTTGTGGATGATGGGGAGAGACAACTAATAATAGACTAGTGCATTGTTGGGAAACAAAGTCTTTGAATTTAAACAAAATATTTAATAACCAAAACCAAGGTAATGTTGGGAAACAAAGTCTTTGAATTTAAACAAAATATATAATAACCAAAACCAAGGCAATACATTAATCAATACACCACAAACTAATATGTTTTCCAGATGCACAAGCAAGCTAAGCTCTACATGTACATTCAGGAAAATCACAGATAGTTGAAAAATATTAAATGAGTCTACTTAGTAATCCATGTGCATACCCATACACTTCCTCTAATATTCTAAGAAGATATCTTGCAAAATCATTACAATTATTTTATAGTCGTCTAGCTAGCTAACTAATTTCATAACACATCAAGAAATGGATACTATGCACATAGAGATAATAATATATGTCATGTCACAACTTAATCATTTTCATATATTAATGAGAATCTATTAGAATATAAGTATCTCAATTTGTATAGTTTTGTTAAATTAGTAATGATTATGATTATGATAGTATATATGTCATGTCACAACTTAATCAAGTAAGAATCTTTGAGTGAAAATTGGATGAAGTGATAGTGGAGTCTAAATAAAATATCTTTCAAAGGTATCTAAGAATTTAATGGTAGGGTATGAGCATATGTTCATCATCGCGTGCAAAATGTAGTCATGTCTTTTTTAAGATTTATTAATCCATTGTTCCTTTTGGATTTCCAAATGATATGGAAGTTAGTGTTGGGAAACTAATCCTTAATATGATTGATAACTAGGATATTAGAAACCTTAAGGATGTGTTATTTAAATATAGTTATGTTTATTCTATCAACTTAAATAAAAACAATTAGGAGTGAAAAAGAAATAATATGCAAACCACATACACATGAGACATAAGGAATTTACGTGGTAAACCTTTAAGGTAAAAAATCCACCAATAAAAATATAATTATAATTATATTAATATAAAATAGACTCCAAATACAACTAGTCTCTTCCACACATTTCTTAATCAACATAATATTTTGTACAACCTTCACATGTAACATCACCACACCTTTAGGTAATAGCATATTATCATCAATCTATTCCTTTGTTTGCCATGGATAAGAAAGGAGACTATAATTTATATGGTCCCAATCAACTCAAAACTTCTAACAACTCATGGAATACCATCACACAACCATATAATGACCCTATTGTGATGTTAACATATTACACATCACTTCAAATAGAAAATATCCAAATGGATAACTAATGCATCTAGTTAGATATTGATATAAATTCTTATCCAAAGATTGTTGACCAAAACACCTAAACATGAACCATGTCTTCTTACACTATAGAAAAAACCAAACTATGGCTTAAGATAATAGAGACAAACTTATTTATATATTTTGGTAATTTTAAACATAGTTCATAGAGAATTTTCATGTCCTCAATCATCAAACACTCCAACATTATTACATTTCCACTTACACTACCATGCATGATCTAAGAACTCACTTAGTTCATGATGTGGTTGTGAATTATTTATCAAACATCTTGCAGGACCTATCATAACAACATTAGGCTATCAAAAACCTATATTTTATTCCATGGGAACATAAATAATAATTAAAAGTTCCTATAAAGTAGATAAAAACTATTATCACTTGAGTCGAGTCTTCTCTACTAGAATTTGGCATAAACCTACTTATGTTGAACACACAAATATGCTGAGAGGGGGTAAATCAGTATATCATTAAATTTTATCTTTAATCAATGTACCAATGATCATAAAAGAATCATTAAGAACATTAGAATAAATAATGTAAGAAATGAACACAATCACACAAGATAACACCATATTTATGTGGAAACCCTAGAGGGAAAAACCACTACGAGAAAATATGCTTGTATCTACTACTAAAATCTAGCCTCACAGGAATAAAGAGATCTCACAATTTTTTGTAGGCACCAACCCACTTGAGACACCAGTCTCAAAAATAATCTATAGGCACCAACCTAAGTTGGAGACACCAATCCCCAAAAAAATATAGGCACCAGCCTACTAGAGACACTAATCCCCACAATAATTTATAGTCACCAACCTACTGGAGACACCAATCCCCAACATAATTTATAGGCACCAACCTCATAATACACTAAAATGTTTTCAATAGAACTTATAGACAATCCTCTATCATAAATGCTTTTAGAATAGGTATGCATAATTCTACTTTGTCATTTGGACTACTCTATATACATAATTTTCTCTCCTTCACATAAAATAATTCTAATTTGAAAGATAAGACATGAAAAGGTCAAAAAAATCACACGCTAATGTGCAGTCATTATTTTGTCATGTTCAACACATCAAACACCTCCACTCATTCAAAACTCTAAAACCAATTGCATATGTATTTAATCTGAAATTATATACAACATCCATATGTCAACTTGGATCAAATCTAGAACCATTGGTGGTAAGGAATTCAGCCTGTAAAAATTCTTTCATATTGCTACCATGTCAACCTATAAAGATTCAAATTTTGAACCAAGAACTAGTTTTTTAGAGAATTTGAATCTAGATTGTAGATCTTTGTTTTTTCTAGCTTGAATGCATTGTAGATATTCAACAACCAAATTTGAATAAACATGCACTATAACAACCCTGGTGTTATACTCAGTAAAATTACAAATATTTCATGTTAAGTGAATATTCTATGATGCCATGACATAGCAATAAAAAAGTTTATTTCCATAATGTAAATTACATGCACAATTGAGATAACACTATTTCCAAACTTCTATTGCACTCCATTGTAATTTCACAAATATTTCCATAACATAAATATCATATTGAATGAACTCAATTTTATCATTCATGATTACATCCTTCCATATAAATAGGTACATGATACATACATAGCTCATTTGATCTTCATCTAGCAATAGATATACAAACTAATCTCAATTTTTCTGCAATGGTGCATAGGTTTTGGATGTGCTCACTCTCTGATGCATACACTCCAGCTATCCCCAATGTTGGTGCAAACATCCGCGAACCTCAGCCATCAACTAATGAGGAAAAGCATCACTCAAGTGCTTTTCCGCTAACCATGGACTCATATGCAATCCCCCAACACATCTATCATTCGATAGATGGCCCTACCCTTCAACGAAGAGATTGGTTGGAAAACCCCATAACAATAGCCTATATGAGATTAGTGTTGTGTTCTACAAAATAGAACCTATTCATATGGTTGTCATTCTATGAGTATGAAAATCTTGAACTAGAACACATAAAAGGAACACAATGAACTGACAGTGTAAGTAGTGGCTACTTACACTACTTTGGCCAAAGTATTCTCACCCAGTACTTCGAGTGACAGTCTTCCTATTCACATACACTTTTATAGCTCAATTTGGATTATGACAGTTTGTATACTATGCTTAGGTAATTCCTTCTATAGGTAGTCCCTAACCTTAGAAATAACTTAATCCCTTTTTTCCAAATTATAATGGTATCTCTACCAATAAAGCCTAAGCATAAGTTATTTCCCCCTTCAATGGTTATTCTACTTCCTAGGTATAACATACAAGATTTCCTAGTCCATGAATTAACTTTACATAGACAAGCTATTTGCTTCAAAAGACAACCTAGTCTCAAGTATAACTTTATTATCTAAAGTTTAGCTACACAAGCTTCATCTAATCATAGATTAAATATTCATAAATAACTGACTCCAATCACTAATATATCACATGAATAAGTGGTTCTCATCAAGAGAATAGCCACATCAATGATGGACCTCAATCAAAGAAAAATCATAGCAATAGATGATTCCATTCGGGAGTATAACCTCCTTAATAAAAAGTTAATCAAAAGAGTAGAATCATGTCAATAATATGACTTCTTCTCAAGAGTGTAAGGAAACTAATCAAGTAGCAACTCTAACTCTATAGGTAATCCTACCTATGTCCCCATACATATAGTATCTCAAAAACTCAAGTGATTTACCTATTCACATAGGTGAGTTTCAACCTTAGTATACCCTAATCCTAGATATAATCAATAATCATCAATCAGTGTAATCAAGTAGGTCAACATAAACCTATGTGTTTGAACAAGAACAACATACATCCCATCCAAGCAAGTTATTCTTAACCTATTGGTTCCAATGGGTAATCAAGTAAATATTCCAACTAATAGATTAATCTTAACCTAGGCTTCAATATCATGTGATCATGGATAAACCCACAAAAGTGGTTTACAATTCCAGTGAGGAAGGAAAAGTTTCAAAAAATGACCCCATGCAAAAAATATTGGTTTTTGGGGATTCGAACAAACTTTTGGTTTGACTAAACCCAAAGGGGGTTCACTAGAACCCTGGTTCAAGCAAACCCATTAAATGCAGGGTCCCACCATTCTTGGGAAAAAACAAAAATAAAACCTTTGTAGAAAGGGGGTTCGCTCGAACCCCCCTTTTCCCACCTTCTCACTCTCTGGCACCAAAAACCTCCATAATTTTTCCCTTTGAAGCTCGAGTTGAGGATGAAAATGGAGGAGACTTCACATACCCAACTGGGTGATGGTAATCCTCAAAATGAGTTATCCAACAAATATAATTTTAATATGTTATGATTTTATTACTTATTTATTTTTTTAGTTTTATTAAAAATAGGTTTTTCACCAAAAATCAAGCTCTATGTTCTACACATGTGGAAAAATAGCAGATTATCAAAAAAAAAATTAAAAATATGAGTGCACCAGATATTGAAGTCCTTGATCCAACAAAAAATAAATACAAAAGTTACGTTGTATATGGTCCACCTATGTCTAAATTTTGATACATACAAAAAAAATGTTACGTTGTATACGGTCCGCCTATGTCTAAATTGTGATTGGTTTGAATTCAAAACTTGATTAAGGAAAAATTATTCAATAAAACACTATGAAACCAATTGGAAGCACTAGATATCATAGTTACAAATCTAAATTCAAAAAAAATAGTATTTTATCCTTCATGGAAAAAAAGTTATGTTGTATACGGTGAGCGTCACTCCTTAAAAATGGTGTTTATTGAAAAAAACTAGTTTTCAAAGGAGATGGAAAAGAAGTGCAATCTAATTCCAAAACTTTTGAAAAAAATATATTTAGAATCTATAGACAAAATGTCACAAATCACTAGTTTGCACCATCTTCAAATTCCTCACGGTTTAGCCACTATAGGTGCCCGAAAGTGAAGATTTAGTTAGAAAAAATTATTTCAATGTCCAGTTTGGCCCAAAATTGTAAACTAGTATTGTGGGATCACCCTCATACTAGTACAGATTAGCAATGACTCATCCTATCATTTCTTCCAAATTGTTGATGCACAACTAAACCTTATCATTCCTAAGGTTTCCTAATATCAAAAGCCAATAAGTGTCAAGTCACTTTGTGGCATTGATACATTTCACATTATGAATAACCCTTAAGCTATTCTTGTTTCATCATTCCTAGTATACCTATAATAATGACAAACAATCCCTACTATTATAGAGTAAATACAAGCACTTACATAGAAAAACATAAAATAGCTTCTTTTTCCTTTCCAAAGAAAATGCTATGGTTCTCTAATGCAAGTATTCTTAAGTAATAAAAAACAAAGCATTCAAATCTCATTCTTTCATAAATAAATACAAATAAGAGAAGACTAGATCCTCATGTATGTATGCACTTAACCCAATTTTACTGATTTGTTACACAACCTTCCAACAACAGCTTCTAGCTTGCTACTCACAACAATTCTTCATTATAGCCTCTTACTCAAGGCGGCACTATACTCTCTCAAAATAACACTAAAATCTCACAAATAACTCTCAACTCTCACAAAGTATAACTCTAATTATTTGTAGCAAAATAAGTTTGCAGAAAAGTGTGTTCAAATGAGAGAACTAGCCTCTCTATTTATACAAAAAATTGAGACATTGCAGCCTACAGAAAAGGCATACCAGTCGACACCTTTCTCCATGCAAGTCAACTCACAACATACAGCTAAAAGGTGGCAGCAGACTAAGTGTAAAGTCAGCATAAAATGCTACAAATCAACCCTTCTATTTGACAGCAGTAAAAGACGCATTCAATGTGCACATGCTCAAATGATGACAATCGAATTGCAATCAGGATAGAATTCTACATATTTAAGAGCTCCTATATGTTGGTGTCAAGTATTTAGCCAACTTCCTTATCTCTTGGTGCAGTTATTCTTATTGAAATAGTCCTTTGTTTACAGGAAACACCTATACCATGTTGACTTGATCATATTTTTACTGAGCAATAGAACACAGATGAGTCACTCCACAATAATAGCATATAATTGGTGCTTTGACCATTTTTATAACTTGTACATTTTTCTTATTATCATGCATTTTACACTTTATATTGCAGCTTATAAATATTCCATCACTTTGTATAAAAGCGTCCAAGTTTGGAGTAATTCTCTATTGATAGTTCAAAGATCCATTTCTAATAGTATCGACTATGGTTTTCTTCCATATTGACCTTTAATGCTACACAATACTTTTCATATGGTTCTCTCTTTATCCAATGTCAACATATGTATTATTCAGACTTTAATACTGTGCAAAACATGTATTAATCAGCCTCTATAACTTTGCATAATATATATATATATATATACAAGTCAGCCTTTAGTATACATTTCAATCTCCTCCCAATGTGTATGGTTTGTGCATAGCATATTGATTATGCCTTGTGCATGGATTCTAAAGGATGTAAATGTTTGTATTATGTGCTTTTAACATATAATCAGCACTATACCTTGCAATATATATATACATATATATAGTATATCCATTATACATATATTTATATTCCAACTAATAAGTCAATAAATATATTTGATATATCGAATGCATATAACCATTTTATTATTCATCAAACAATTCGTTTGAATACATACATTCACATATACACCAATACAAACATATACATATTTACATATAATTGAACAATAATGATACATATATGTACATATACATATATACTTATATATATCATTTACTAGATTCTTTCATTTAAACATATGTATATTTAATATGTTCACACATACATATATCAAGTTACCATTTCTTATCATATTCTCATCGATACACACATTCATTAAGTGTGTGTGTGTGTGTATTATATAATTGATTCCTCGTGTAAGTACGCGTGTAAGTATTTCTACTTACACACATATGCATATGATTATGCTCTCATGCACAAATCAATGTATATATACCCATATACATGTATACATTTAATGTACATATGAACTGGTGTAAAAACAACTATTCACAAAGCCCAAAGACTCAAAGAATCAATCACGATAACTTGATCAAACAATCCAAGACATTGCACAAGAATTTCAACCTATTCTCTAAGGTTACTTACTTGGTTCCTACTGGCCCGACTCATCTAGACTAACCAATTCCAATAATTCAAGACTAAGATGAAGGTTTGCTTATCAAATCCAAACTAACTCGACTCAACCATTTTACTATGAGCATGTCTATGAGCTCAAATAGTTTCATTTAGGGTTACCTAACCAATCACTTCTCCTGAGTGATACTTCCCCTCCCTTTCAAAGGATTAAACCTGTCCCTGCAACCAACTTAGCACATTTACAATGGTAGTTAAATGCATTCATAATAAATCCATATGCATCATAAACTTTATCATATTCATATAGCAATCAATGTAAACATATTTACTCTTCTAAATCCATATTAAGCATTTATCAACACTTTCACATATTACATATTTCAGTATTCTATTCTTTTAGCAAGCATATCCAATCATCATTACATTTACCATCCTATTACCTATGAAGGTAAAAGTAAATTAGTAACAACAAGATAGGGTGTGACACACACATCCTCAAAATATTCCCTACTAATAGAATGCAATCGTTGAAAAGTCTTAGATACATGTCATCATATCGTAGTTTTGTAGGAACTTATCTATCCACTTCATGGATGTGCAGTAACCATTGAATTATCATTAAAAAATTATTGGCACAATTGTCATCCTAGAAATGCACCAATATTATGCAACTTCACATAAACAAAAATGGGACCCACCTTTACCATTGTGAATGAGCAGGCATACAACACACCTTCATTTCATCTAATACACATGTCAACACTTTTCATTCTTGCATAAACAATAATTTGGATAAAAAAAGCTCCATGAATCATAAAGCTAGAGTGACTCAACCAAATGACTCCAAGTGGCACTAACAAGGATTAAATGGGACCACCCAACAAACTTTGGCAATTGCACATACAATAATTAGATCATACCGTAAGTGAGGTCGATGAACAATGATACCAAAGGTATTAAGTCATAACTTAAGTGATCTGGAACCTTTTTTGGCATCAAAAAATTTCAACCTTGGCAATTTCACATTAGGTTTAGCTCCCCCTTATGTGATTTGACCTAATTATGCATTTAATTACACATTTTATAAATATATTTAGAAAAATAAAAAAAGGGAAATGAAAATGAGCATTCAATATGTGGCCCTAATAATTTGCGCCCCAAAAAGAATGGGTATGGTGTAGGGCACCCCATGCCCTAGACCACCTCTTTTTTGCTCCAATTGGAATATGTCAGTGTCAGTATTTTATTATTTGAATTTTTAATTTCAATTGTCAACTATCGATATTTGATTTTAAGGAAATTAGAAGAATTGATTATAAATATAAATCATTTTCACAATTTTAATCCTAATGAATACTAATAATTTTGGAGAAGCAATTAATATTATTATCAAGCATTCAAGAGTATTCAAAATCAAAATAATTAGCATTTTAGAAACATTCATTCATGTCAAGCATCATATCAATCATCAATCATGTTTCATATAATTTTGTTCGTGTTTTGTGATCATTTCTTTTGTGATTACTAACACTTGAAGGACTTCAATCAATCAAATCAAATTCTCCTTGAAGGTGATGATCACATGACTTCAGTTGATCAATGAATGCAAATATGAGTGATGAATTGTAGCATTAGTCAATTCATTACTTGTTTTATCATTTATCCTCTACCCTACCGAGGGTGAGCTCTCTTTATACATCATCATAGTTGTTGTGGAGGTAGAAATATCAAAATGGGGTTTGACTTAGGCAAGCCCCTATATGGCACAACCATTCCCCCTCTTTCATGTGTGTAGGTTTTCACATCTAAAGCTAACTAGAGGAAGATAAAGGATTATTTTCTCATTTATGCATTCAAGCCTACAAGTTGTTAAAACACAAAAACTAGATTTTCTCATCAATAGATGAAGTTCCAATAGTGACCTGAGGAGAACAAGAGTTATAGAGTAGGGAACTCAGGCCTATGTTTACAGATCTTACAAAAAAGGAGGATAGTCTGGGGCACATCGCACCATAGACCAACTAATTCAGCTTCAAAATTACACACTAGGTTCCTCTATGTCTACTCTTTTCCTTTCTAGATTCTATTTTTGTCTTGTTATATTCAATTTCTTAGAAACAATAAAACACTACTACATTTTCATAGTTTACCTAGGAACATCATTGCATCATAGAATTAAATCAATCCAATCAATCAAAAAAACAACACAAATCCCCCAAACAAGGATTAGAACCCTGATCCACCATTTTGAATCTCCCATTCAGGTTTGTAGTCATGTAGATTTGAGATCATTTCTAATCCTCAAAATTGGGACAAGTGTGATTTAGGACCTAGATCCCTTTTCCCAATCAAACACCTTTGATATCTAGTCAACAACAAAATAGAACATAAAGTGCTCAACCAAGAAAACCCTTAGGGTTTTAAGGGAATTGGGGCTAAAACCCTACCAAGTACATAAACCCTAGAAGCAATATAATCTAGACTAGCTAAAGATATCAAATGTAGACCATAACCATCACTACTACTAGCAGCCAGGAACATATTAGAGTAACTAAAGTAGACAACCTCCATGTCCAGGGAAACAAAACACATCTTGACATCAATGAAAAATTTTACAACACTTCAAATGACATTGACAATATTTAAAACATTACAACAATCTCCATCTCAAATCTCTTGACATCATCCCTTGTCATATCCCCTTTCAGTTGACATCTCTCAAAGCTTATGATTAGCCTATTATGCGACCCTCGTAGGCTGATAGGATGGATAGAGGGTCTTGTTGGAGCTTGGTTTGGTTTCAGATTGTCAGAATTTACCAGTTGGCTTTCGTTCGGGCTCATTCGGACGTCTTTTGCCTGATTTGCTATTTTTAGCAGTAATGGTCATTCAGTGAAGCACCCCTGCTATTTTTAGCAGTATGGTTTGGTCATGTGCAGAATCAATCACTTATTCACCAGCTTCAGACAATTTGTGAATCAGACATATTTTGAGGGAGATATTAATATTTTAATTGTCGAATTAAATATTAATTATCTGGAGCTTATATTATAAAGTTATAATATTATTAAATATTATAACTTAAGTGATTCTCTAAAGGGGTCGACCAACATTGAAGGGGGCCACTTTTTAATTATAATTTATAATTAAAAGTGCTTTCGAAACTATTGAAAAATTAAAAAGAAAAGTTCAAATTTATTTAAATGATTCCTTTTTGAGAAAAGTTAAACTTTTGATGGATATAAGGGTTTTTCATTGGGAATTGTGCTCATCATGTTGAAAATTGAATTTTTGATCAAGTCTTCTTCTGAGAACAGAGCCAAGGGTTCCAGTTTTCATTTTGGCATTGGAGAACGAGCCATCTTTAGTGTTGCAGTTTAGAGGCTATGAAATATCAGCTGATCTATTGCTTTCAAAGAGATATCTTCATTCAAAAGTTATCACAGCACATTCACAGAGTTTTTATCATTCAAGGTTTTCAGTTGGAATTCATTTGGAAAAAAGATTCTTATTTACAGGCGCCTATTTCCTGAGATCTAGAAGACATGAAATAAGGGCCATACTTTTTATTGTTGGCTGCTGTTAAAAAAGTCATACTATTGCTGTAGGGCTATACTTTTCCTGTACCAGGTCGTACCATCTTGCCTTGGGAAAACTGCCTTCTACTTTGGGTTTCTAGCTTCACACATCTGGGCGCCTATGCATCTGGAAGCTGTTACTATCATCTGGTGAAGGGAGAAGTGAAAATCTATTGAGGTCGTACCAGTTCAAGGACATTTTTAGATTGCTGCAATATCAGGTTTTCATCAATAAAAGCATTGATTTTTCATTTGCATGTTATCAAATCTATTATGTAATCACTCCAGTAGATCAATAAACAGTCTGGCATTGTTAGATTTAATAGTTTCTATTATATCTTGCATTGTAATATTTTATTTGAATTTATTAGTAAATTCTTTCAAAATCGCACCTTTTCAATTTATGCACAAAAACCACAAAAAAACCAAAAACGTCAAAAATAATCAAAAAACAAACAGTTTCAGAGATCGGTGAGAACAAGGGTTTTTACAGTGGTTTCAGAGCTAAATCCTGCCATCCTGAGGGTTTAGCAATCTTATGCAGCCACAAGAGGTTGGGCCTCACAGGTATTATACTCGTAGGAGAGCCTTGATTGACAGGCAACAGGTTTTGAATAGGCAGCCGGGAAACATGGTTGACAGGACAGATATTCCTCAAAACCCTAGGGATCAGGATGATGCAGAGGTTCTACACACTCTTAAAGATTTACGATCAAGTCAACAGTAGTCCAACGATGTGCTACAGTAGTTGGCAGTGGCAATCCAGAGGTTAGGTATGCCGAGGAGACCATCACCACATCGTGACAAGAACAGGAGTGATGCAGGATTGTGAAGAGAACCTAGGACTATTTCACGAATGGCAGACAGGCCAACTAGGCCTACATTTGTGAGACAGGTGCCTAATGAGGCTGTTGCAGGTGAGGAGCATGAGGATTTGTTCACTGATACACTTATGGCAGCGAACAATGAGTGGGAGTTAGTACCACCTGAGGTCAGAGAGAGGATCACCTTTGACAGATTCATTACACATAGGAGAGAGCATCTCAGGAGTCGACAGGATTGGAGGCCTAGACATAATAATAACAGCGATATGAAGCATGCCACAAACAGACTTACCCTAGCTATGTTTGACGATAGTGGCAAGGTCACAACACAGGCCTGGATCAGTAAACTTGATACCTTCCTCACATTGTGTCCTATGGCCGAGGAGGATGCTATTAGGTATGCTACGTTGCATCTAGAGGGAGTAGCTTATGACTGGTGGCATCACGGGATGGTGACACTCCAGCACGATCATATCACCACATACCAGGAGTTTGTTGACAGGTTGATGGAATGATTTGATAGGAAGGATCCAGAATCCTATTTCAGAGATTTGGCTTAGTTGCGATAGAGTGGTAGTTTGGAGTCTTACATAGGTGACTTCCAGAGATTGTCAGTTATGGTTCTTAATATTTCAGAGAGGTGAATTGTTGTGCTTTTCATGGAGGGACTGTTGGAGCCATTGAGAGGTTGGATCAAAGCATTTGATATGCCTTCGCTACAGGAGGCTATGAAGAAGGTACGCAGTATGGAATTTGCAGCACCATCCAACAAATTCAACTCCAGAAACACTTCTTCATTCTGGGACAATAAGGGCTTCAATAAAAATATAGAGAAATCAGATTTTAATAGAGAGAAATCAGATTTTAGGAGTGATTCAAAGAAAAAATCTGTTGCACCCTTGGATTGCGAGGCTCTTAATGATTTACGCAGGAAGAAGCTTTGCTTCTACTACAAAGGTCCATATGATGCCAACCATGATTGTCCTTTGTGGCCTAAGGGCAAGGCCAATCGAGTGATGTGGGATTATTACGAGGATTCAGAATCAGAGAGTTCTGAACAGCAGGAGAGTTCTGAGGAGTCAGAGTCAGAGGCTTCAGAGCCTAAGGCAGAGGTAGAGTCAGAGCTTCAGATTCAGGAGGCACGACTATCTAGCATTCAGCAGGAGGGTTCATACAGACTTCGTGGAGTTTTGGCAGGACAGAGGGTCATCACCCTTCTTGACACAGGAGCCACCCACAATTTTATTGATGCTAGATTTGTGGAGAAACGCAGACTCATAACTGAGGAGTTCGAAGGAATTAGGGTTAAGGTGGCCGATGGTTACACTCTCAGGTGTGAACGTATGATTAAGGATCTCCCCTTGCGCTTGAATAACTATGAATTCAAGGCTGATTATTATGTGGTGAACATGGGGGATATCGATTTAGTCTTGGGCATGAAGTGGCTTCATTCCCTTGAGGAAGTCACTCTTCGTCTCAAAGACATGGAGATTCATTTTGATGTGGATGGGAAGACACATATCCTTAAGGCCATTCGGGACAGCAATGTTAGGACTATTTCCTTCCATCAGATGGAGAGACTCATGTGACATGACATGGTAGAGTGGGCTGCCGAGTGCACATTGGCACCTATACAGGAGGGATAGTATAAGATTGAGTATCATCCTAACATTCAGTAGTTGAGAGTCAAGCATGAGAAGGTTTTCAGTGATATTCCACTAGGGAGACCTCCAGACAGGGGCATTGAGCACATTATAGAGCTTGAGGAGGGCGCTAAGCCCATCATGATAACTCCTTACAGTCATCCAAAGCAGTTGAAGGATGAGATAGAGAAGACTATCAAGGATCTACTGGCTATGGGTCACATTCGACCTAGTAAATCACCATTCGCTTCTTTAGTTGTTTTAGTGAAGAAGAAAGATGGTACCCTTCGCATGTGCATAGACTACAGAGTCCTAAATAAGAGGACTATCAAAAATAGGTACCCCATACCTCATATAGATGAGCTTATTGATGAGCTTATTGATGAGCTCCATGGTGCATGCTATTTCACGAAGATAGATTTGAGATCAGGATATCACCAGATCAGAGTTCATGAGCAAGATGTTGAGAAGACTACATTTTATTATCATTGTGGACACTTGGAGTTTGTGGTGATGCCATTTGGGCTAACCAATGCACCAGCGACATTTCAGTCCACCATGAACAGGGTCTTCCATTCACTACTGACGAGATATGTACTTGTCTTCTTCGATGATATTCTGATTTACAATAGGACTTGGCAGGAGCATTTGGCTCATCTGGAGATAGTACTCAGCATTTTAGAGAGGGAGTCCTTGTACACTAAGGAGTCCAAATGTGATTTGGGGATGACTGAGTTGCTCTACTTAGGTCATATCATCAGTGCAGAGGGAGTGCGGATGGATCCTGAGAAGATCTGTGCTATTATAGATTGGCCTACTCCAGTGAACCTTACACAGCTGTGAGGATTTCTTGGATTGTGTGGTTTTTACCGTAGATTTGTGAATGGTTATTTATGACATGTAGCACCTATAACGGATCTGTTGAAAAAGGGTGCATTCTATTGGACTCCTGAGGCACAGGAGTGTTTTGTGAGGTTTAAGGAGCTGATGACTACGTGCCCAGTGTTAGCACTACCAGATTTTTCGAAGCCCTTTGAGTTTCAGTGCGATGCTTCTGGTGAGGGAATTGGAGCGGTGCTTATGCAGGACAAGCACCCTATTGTTTATGAGATCTATAAACTCAGAGGACCAGAGAGGCTCTACAGTATTTATGATAAGGAGATGCTGGCCATAATGCATGCCTTGGCCAAATTTAGACAGTATCTTGTGGGCAGTAAGTTTTGCATTAAAACTGACCACAACAGTTTGAGACATTTCCTGGGGCAGCGAGATCTCAATGATCGTCAGCAGAAGTGGGTGAGTAAATTGTAGGCATATGACTTTGATATATCTTACATCAAAGGCACCCAAAATGTAGTGGCTGACGCTCTCTCATGCAAGCCTTATCTGAGCTCTATGGTTCACATTACAGAGGATTGGAGGCATTTGATTGTGGCAAAGTATGCCAAGGATACTTGGGCATCCAGTATTGTTGAGGGATTGATGGTTGACACCAGATACACACTTGTGAATGACTTGATCATTTACAAGACTAGGATTTATTTAATTCTAGGATCAGAGATGAAGAAAACTATCATGTGAGCTTTTCATGATGTGCCTACAGTAGGGCATCCCGAGTACTTCAAAACGTATAGACAGATTCGGCAGAGATTTACATGGAAAGGACTTAAGGCAGATGTTCTTCAATATGTGTGTGAGTGCCCTGTTTGTCAACGGAACAAATAGGAGAACACATACCTGAAAGGATTATTGCAGCCACTTCCGATTCTTGATAGGAAGTGGGAATGTCTATCGATGGATTTCATTACGGGCTTGCCTAAAGCCCAAGGACGGGATTGTATATATGTAGTTGTGGATCGGCTGACGAAGTATGCCCACTTCTTTCCGATCACCACTACTTACACAGCTATATAGGTAGCAGAGGTCTTCTTCCATGAGGTTTTCAGACTACATGGGTTGCCTCGGAGCATAGTGAGCAACAGGGATAGTCGGTTCCTGAGTCACTTCTGGCAGGAGGTGTTCATACTTTGTGGGACCGAGCTTACACCGAGCACTAGTTACCACCTATAGACTGATGGAAAGATGGAGATAGTGAATAAATGGGTGGAAGGTTACCTCAGGAACTACATTGTAGGGCAGCAAAAGGCCTGGGTCAAGTGGATTCATTTGTGCGAGTATTGTTACAATACTACTTCCACATGACCATTCAGATGTACCCTTTCATGGCATTGTACAGTTACAAGGCGCCGAGCTTTCTGGATTTGCTACTGAGTGACAGTAGAGTGCCGAGTGCTAGATATCTGTTGCAGGAGAGTCAGGACACTATGAGGGCTATCAAGGAGAATATTGCTAAGGTACAGAATCAGCAGAAGCAGTACACAGATCAGAAGAGGACAGAGAGGTCTTTTGAGGTGGGTGACATGGTTTATCTTATGCTACAGCCCTACCGCCAGTCTACTCTTACGAAGAGTGGTTCAAAGAAGCTTAAGCCATGATATTATGGTCCTTTCACGATTCTGGGGCATGTTGGAGAGGTGGCTTATGAGCTAGAGCTTCCGGCGGATAGCAAGGTCCACAATGTTTTTCATGTGTCATCTCAAGAAGGCGTTGGGACACCATGTGGTGCCTTCAGCAGTTTTACCTCCCTTAGATGACGAGGGAAAGTTGATTTTAGTACTTGAGTCTATCTTGGAGTATAGAGAGAGACAGTTGTGTAGGACTATCAGGGAATATTTGGTGAAATGGAGAGATTTGCTAGTGGAGGATGCTATGTGGGAGAGCGAGGATATTTTGCAGCATCCGAAGTTGAGATTGCTTGAGGACAAGCAATTTCAGGAGGGGCCGACTATCATGTCCCCTTCCAGTTGACATCTCTCAGAGCTTATGATTAGCCTATTATGCAACCCTCATAGGCTGATAGGATGGATAGAGGGTCTTGTTGGAGCTTGGCTTGGTTTCGGATCGTCAGAATTTACCAGTCGACTTTTGTTCGAGTTCATTCGAACGTCTTTTACCTGATTTACTATTTTTAGCAGTAATGGTCATTCAGCGGAGCAACCTTGCTATTTTTAGTAGTATGGTTTGGTCATGTGCAAAATCAATCACTTATTCACCAGCTTCAGACGGTTCGTGAATCGGACATATTTTGAGGGAGATATTAATATTTTAATTGTCAAATTAAATATTAATTATCTAGAGCTTATATTATAAAGTTATAATATTATTAAATATTATAACTTAAGTGATTCTCTAAAGGGGTCGACCAACATTGAAGGGGGCCACTTTTTAATTATAATTTATAATTAAAAGTGCTTTCAAAACTATTGAAAATTTAAAAAGAAAAGTTTGAATTTATTTAAATGATGCCTTTTTGAGAAAAGTCAAACTTTTGATGGATATAAGGGTTTTTCATTGGGAATTGTGCTCATCATGTTGAAAATCAAATTTTTGATCAAGTCTTCTTCTAAGAACAGAGCCAAGGGTTCCAGTTTTCATTTTGGCATTGGAGAACGAGCCATCTTCAGTGTTGCAGTTCAGAGGCTATGAAATATTAGCTGATCTATTGCTTTCAGAGAGATATCTTCATTCAAAAGTTATCACAGCACGTTCACAGAGTTTTTATCATTCAGGGTTTTTAGTTGGAATTCATCTAGAAAAAGATTCTTATTTACAGGCACCTATTTCCTGAGATCTAGAAGACATTAAATAAGGGCCATACTTTTTATTGTTGGTTGCTGTTAAAAAAGCTATACTATTGTTGTAGGGCCATACTTTTCCTGTACCAAGTCGTACCATCTTGCCTTGGGCAAACCGCCTTCTACTTTGGGTTTTTGGCTTCACACATCTGGGCGCCTATGCATCTGGAAGTTGTTGCTATCATCTGGCGAAGGGAGAAGTGAAAATCTATTGAGGCCGTACCAATTCAAGGACATTTTTAGCTTGCTGCAATATCAGGTTTTCATCAATAAAAGCGTTGCTTTTTCATTTGCATGTTATCATATCTATTATGTAATCACTCCAATAGATCAATAAATAGTCTGGCATTGTTAGATTTAATAGTTTCCATTATATCTGGCATTGTAATATTTTATTTGAATTTATTAGTAAATTCTTTCAAAATCGCACCTTTTCAATTTATGCACAAAAACCACAAAAAAACCAAAAACGTCAAAAATAATCAAAAAACAAACTATTTCAGAGATCGGTGAGAATAGGGGTTTTTACATCCCTTGACATCAATGACAACAAGCATCTTTCCAACAATATCCACCTTTTCATTGATAGCAACACTTAAGATTAATTGATCTAAATGTTTATTTGAAGCAAAATTTCAATCTCCCCCTTGTGCAAATTGTGCAAATCTATGTTGAATATACTCCCCCTAAATGTAATAACTATATTTTGTTTATACTCCTTTCACTAACTCTCCCCCTTTGAAATCAGCGGCAATGGGATATAAGAAGAATCTTTCCACTATTCTCCCCCTATGAACCAATAGTTGTACCTTTTCCAACTATAACTCTTTGCATCACTCCCCCTAAGGGAAATACTCTAGGTATAGAGTAAAGAAGTACTCCCCCTTGACATGTGCTTCATAGTGGTCTTCACTAAAAGGAAGAAGGAGATGTCACTCCTAGCTTCTATCTCAGATACCCAAATTCTTCCTTGGGAAGGGGTTTTGTAAATATATCTACAATCTGGCCTTTAGTAGCCACATATTCTAATTTAACTTCTTGATATGTAACCTTTTCTCTTAGAATTGAGATATGCTTTTTCCTAGAATGCATCACTTAATTCTTTGAAATAATAACTACACTTGTATTATCATAGAAAATAGAAATAGGTTCATTATACCCAACCTTTATATCATTTAAATTTTGTTGCATTCAAAGTACTTGAGTACAAAATGATCTACTAAATAAATGTATTCAAATTTTTTGGTTGACAAGGATATTGAATCTTGTTTCTTTCTTATCCATGACACAATTCTATCTCTAAGAAAAAATATTCCACCACTAGTACTTTTTTTCATCAAAACTTTCTTCCCAATCAGCATTTGTGTATGTTTCTATAGTAAAATCGTCACCTCTAGGATACCATATACCATAGTCAATAGTATTTTTCAAATATCTATAAATTCTCTTTATTGCCTTTACATGTGTTTTTTAGATGCTACTTGAAATCTTGCTACCATACACACTACTTGCATAATGTCAAGTCTAGATGTAGTCAAATACAACAAGCTTCCAATCATTGATCTATACAGAGTTTGATTTTCCTTAGATGACTCGTCATCTTTGCTTATCTTACATCATGTAACCATTGGTGTATAAAATAGTTTGTAGTATTCCCTCTTGAATGTATTCAACATCTCCTTGACATACTTGGTTTGTGATCTGAAAAATACCCTTATATGACTAAGTCACTTACAAACCAAGAAAAATGATAATTCACCAAGCAATGATATCATAAATTATTTTTTCATCTCTTCTACAAACTCCTTGCACATCGTTTCATTGCTACCACCAAAAATAACATCATCAATATAGACAAAAACAATTAATTGATACTCGCCTTCTATTTTGATATAGAGATTTTTATCTGCAATTCCTCTTTTGAATCCTTTTTTTTTTGCATATACTTGTCCAACCTAGAATACCAAGCCCTAGGGGCCTTCTTGAGTCCATATAGTTCATTTTCAGCTTGCAAATAAAATCCTATTCTTAGACAGTTGAAATCCTTCAAGTTTCTCAAATTACATTTCTTCCTCAAGATTGCCATTAAGGAATGTTAACTTGACATCCATATGATATAATTTAAAATTCTTATGGACTAAATAAGCTAAGAATATATTGATTGCTTGCAATCTATCCACAAGAGAAAAAATTGCTTCAAAATCAATACCTTCTACCTGATCATATCCTTTGCAAAAAAAAAAAATCCTTGTTTCTCATCACCTTCTAATCTTCATTCAATTTGTTTCTGAATACCCACTTAGTGCCAATTATATTCTTATCCTTGGGTCTTGGAACAAGCTCCCAAGTCTCATTCTTTTCAATCTATTTTAATTCTTCTTCCATTGCATTAATCTAGTTCACATCCTTGCTAGCCTCTATAAAACTTTTAGGCTCAGCCTTAGATAACAAAGAAAATTTTGCATGTTCATTCATT